>JAODAL010027215.1:0-55328 GCA_025379985.1 Phyllomedusa bahiana
TCCAACCCGGGGTAAGTAGGGTAAAATCAGTTACGGTTAAGAGTCATCTTTTTAATATATTAAACGCAAAATTGTTAGATAAAGGTTAACAAAAAAATTTTTAAGGAACCACATTTTGGGTGCATTTTTATTTTTTTTTGGGAGGTGAATTTTTAAAACTCTAATTTGATTAAAAATTTTATTACAATTCAAGTTTTTAAATGAAAATTTGTATATAGTAAGGGAAAAATTGGGTTACTGCAAGCAATTATAAATCACAAATCAAAAATTCTGTAAAAGGTACTGAAGTTATGGGTTTTATAGTGAGATTCTGATTAAAATAGTGACATTAATCCCCATGAAATACAGGTGTTGCCTTGCACTCAGAAAACCCCCAATTTTTTCATTAGACAATTTTTTCCGTGCTGGACATTAATTTTTTTGATTTTCCAAAAAGCCGGGGCATGAACAAATTATAGGGGTCTAAAGTGTGCTAGACTCACAAAAAAAATGACAAGATGCCTTTTCCCCCAACCCCCTTTCCCCAAGGTATATCGCTCAACATTGAAATGAAACCCCAGGAAAGAAAAGTTTAAACTTAGAAAATCACAGAATAGAACTTTAAATGATATGTAAAGTTAAAAAAGGCAAAAAAGTATTTAAAAAATTTTTTTTATTAGTATTGCGTATAAGCACCAGGTGCAGAAATACACACATCTGCATGCATGCTATCAATGGTTTTTAATGGTCATCAAGATTGTCTGCTGGCAGCTACTTGCAAAAATGCCGCAAAAAATCTCCAGATGTCCGCATGGGGGGAAATCTATGATGTGAACAGGTGGGGCCATTAGGCCATGCAACCCCTACGTATAAGAAACACTCCAAATTTTTTGGGGCTGTTCAAGCCAATGGGCTAAAAATGATTTCCGAAGCTGGAAAATTGGCTAATGGAAAAAATTAGCAGGTGCAGCAATTGCTTGAGAAAAAGTTTTTATACCCCCCGCTAGGGGAACAATTATTAAAAAAAGAAAATAACTTTTTCAACCTTTTCCACCGATGCAGAAAAGCCCCAGTATAAGCATGGGGGGAAGCACAAATGCAAAAATACCAATAAAACAACCACTCACACACTCTCACTGCATGAGGGGGGTGATTGCTGGGACTACAATTGCATATAATAAGGCGATACAGAAGGGTGCCATAAGTGCAGATACGTGTGGTACACCATGCTGGCTTACAACCTATTAGTGACACCCATACTATTAGATTAGGCGGGCTGCCCAGAACTTTCTAGGTGTCCAACACAAAACACCGGCACCCTCCGCTCCCCAGCATTGTTGGGCAGATAAAAAATATGACATACTGGAATAATGTTAAATATGAGGTATTAGTTGGTATGGGGGCCACAATACACAATCTCACAAGCCTCATCACGGCTCCTCATGTGTTGTGTCTCCCTACACTAATAATTTACAGAAAAAACATACAAAAAATGGGACATTACTTACTCAAAAAACACTCCAATTCTTTGGGGCATGTTCACAGCTCAATGGCTGGACTAAACTGATTCCAGAAGCTGGCAACTCTGGCCTTTATGCTAACTGGGAAAAAATTAGCAGGTGCAGTTAATTGCTTGAGCTAAAGCTCACATACCCCTATTGCTAGGGGAACAATTAGATGAAAAACTGCACACCAACTTGACACCTGTTCACACCAGCATACAGAAAAGCCGCAGCATAATGCATTGGGAGATTGCACAAATTCAAAAATACCAATAAAACAACCACTCACACACTCTCACTGCATGAGGGGGTGATTGCTGGTACTACAATTGCATATAATAAGGTGATACAGAAGGGTGCCATGAATACAGATACGTGAGGTACGCCATGCTGGCTTACAACCTATTAGTGACACCCATACTATTAGATTAGGTGGGCTGCCCAGCACTTTCTAGGTGTCCAACACAATACACAGGCACCCTCCGCTCCCCAGCACTGTTGGGCAGATAAATGTAACCCCCCAAAGGGAAGGAATGTGTACAATGGATTCTATAGAAAGAGGCATTCACTCTTCTTTCCCAGAGATGCATTGGGCTTCACTACCCAGCAGCCCTGGTTTGGTGACATCACAGGAAGAGGGAGGAGAGAGGAGGAGGAGCTGGGAAGAGGCAGAAGTGAGGAGACGACAGAAGAGAGAGGGCTCTGAGAGAGAGACTGAGATTTCCCCAGTGTGTCCTGAGAGGAGACCAGCTAGTCGGTGGGCCGCCTGTCAGCTGCAGAGCCCCAGCTTTCCACCCAGGAGAATCCTACCTCCCCTGCCAGGGCACCCAGCGCCTGAATGTGACAGCAGCAGGATGGAGCCTAGTGCAGGGCTGATATGAAGAGTGAGTAGACGCTGGCAGGACTTGTTTGATCCAAAGTTGTACATTTGTGGTGTGGACTGTTCTGCATTTGCTGAGGCTGAGATCTTCAAGTGCACCAACATTAGCAAAAGAGCTCCAAAGACCGCGGCAACTGGGCCCCAACAGTTTAACTGACACTGAACCGTGGCAGCCATTTTGATTGCACTCTCACTGTGATCCGTTAGGAGAGGTTAACTGATGGTATATTACTGTGGGAATACCTGTGTAGGCCACCACGTAAAAGAGAGACAGAACTGTAACTCTACCAGTAGGGGGAGTATTTTGTACTTAGTTATTGATGTTTGATATGTTATGTGTTTCACTCTATTTTCATGTTTGCAATTCTCCAAGCCATATATCACCTATTGATCCTTTGAAAAAAATCTGCTAAGAGTTTTATCCCCAACTCTGGGAGTGTGTACTGAGCTTAGACAGGGGTTTCCTGAGTCAACCCCTGGCAGAAGAGGAACCACCTTTCCTGCATACCTGGAGAGCTGATACAAAGATTCGGGTGGAGGCACTGTGTCATAGAGAGGTGAGAGCGACAACACACCCTGCCAAAGTAGGTTGGAACACAGGGGTGTTACATAAAAAATATTACATACTGGAAAAATTTTAAATATGAGGCATTAGTTGGTATGGGGTCCCCAATACACAAGAAAAAACTTTGAGACTCTCGGTTCACATATTTTGATCAAAAGATGTTTAAGCTGCCCACGACTTTCAACGTGATCTCAAAATCGGGCAGTCCTATGCTATCTTTACCTCTCAATCGAGCCAATCAGGCCTCTCGCTGGGTCAACCGACCTCCATTATTCAGAGAGAAAAAATAAAAAGCACCCAACCAGCAAGCTGCCCTTCTTACGACAGCCTGTGAGAGTGGGCGGGGACAGAAACCCAAAATGGAAGCACCCCTTCCTTCCCATATAGGTTAAAATCAATGTACACCAAGTATAACGTATGTTTCTGCACACAAAAACATTTCTGAAAAGACGTATGCAAACTGGGTGCCACTGGCAGGGCTGTGGCACACATGTAATTATACATGTATACACACAGACCGCCGCCAGCGGCACATTACTGCAAAAAGGGCAATACACTACGTGGAAATACCTAAAGAAGCATTTATGCTATCTATCATACATGAAAAAACTTTAAGACTCTCGGTTCACATATTTTGATCAAAAGATGTTTAAGCTGCCCACGACTTTCAACGTGATCTCAAAATCGGGCAGTCCTATGCTATCTTTACCTCTCAATCGAACCAATCAGGCCTCTCACTGGGTCAACCGACCTCCATTATTCAGAGAGAAAAAATTAAAAAGAAACCCAACCTGCAACCCCCCTTCTTATGAAACCCCGGGGTAAAAGTGGGGGGGACAAAAAACCCAAAATGGAAGACCCCTTCCTTCCCAATGGGTTTAAAAAATCAATGTAAACCAAGTATAACTATGTTTCTGCACACAAAAACTTTTTTCTAAAAAAACTTTTTTAAAAAAAAAATTTTACCACATGGGCCCTCCAGACCACTCTCTGGCTATCTTTGCACTTGAGATGGGAAGAAAGGGACTCACACTGAAAGGTTTAACCCCCTTTTTCTTAAGCGTTTTTGCTGTGCAATGATAGCCTTAGAGAGAGGTGTGTAAGGTCAAGAAAAAGTTTAAAGCTGGACATCTAGCTTGAAGTATTGTGAAAATCCTTCGGGATGGTTTGTGTCAACTTTGTTTCCCAAAACCTTTTGGCTTGGGATATTGTGTCTAATTTCATTTTTGCAGTACAAATGGATATTATGCCCCTTTTTTTCCCCAATTTCAGATGATCTGCCCCAGGGAAAAGGGTTTACCCTCCCATTTCCCTTTCCCTGAAATTCCAGTACTACCACCCAAACCAGGACACCCAAGTTTAAATTTTTTGCTGACATTTTGGGGCCTAGGTGATGAACCAAGATCTCTCAGTTGGGTATACTGTCCCTTTTAGTTTGCATTTTTAAGAAGTGGTAAGGGAACAGGACTTTAAACAAAATCACCCCCACAAAACCTGTTTCCCTTTTTGAGTTTTCATGTGACTAAAAAAATTTTCCCCTTTTTTGTAAAGCTTTAATGATTTCCCACATGCCACAGATTGAGCCGGGTGCCCCCAAAAAAATTTTATTTTTTGGGCCATACTTGCAACCCCTATTTTAAAATCGGGAAGGGCTTTGTTTTCTGCATGTCCATGGATTTTTTTTAAACAAATTTTTTAAATAAATTTAAAAACCACTGCATACATTTGTGAAGTTAAAATCTGTCACATTTTAACTTTCCTGCCCTTTGGGTTACTTTTTAAACTATAGATACCCGGGTAGTAAAAGTTTAAAAATTTACTTTTTAACACATTAGGGAAAAACTTGTTTTGGGCCCTGAAACTAAAACCTTTTTTAACCCCCAAGGGCTGCACCCATTTTTGCCCTTTCCCTTTAAAAAAAGCCCCCATTTTTGAAATTTTTCCCCCTTTATGGGGGAATAACTTTTTTTGACATTTTTAACCTATCCATGTATTCAGATAATGTTTTCTTAGGGACTATGCTGACCCGATTACTTTGGGCTTTTCTACATCGTCGATGGCCCGATATTTGGGCCCTTCATCGCAAGATTTTTGGGAAATTGGTCGATGATAGATGATCGCCGTTTCCAAATTAAAGTCTTTTGGGAGAGCAACAACACCTTCATTTTAAAACCCAAACAGGGCTGGAGAAGCTGGAATTAACATCCAAAAACAGTCAAATGGATACGTGCTACATCTTAGGCAACAAATTTAGGTTTAAAAGCCACAAAAAAAAAATACAAAACCTTTTCATATCCCTGCCCTTGGGCACATCATAAACCCCTTTAAACCCTGCATCCCCACAAATTAAAAAGTGCCAAAAGGGGGCAGTTTAATTTGAACCTCTTTTTACTTAAAACTGGACATTGACTATCCCTGCCCTTTGGAACCCAAAGCATAAACCCCAAAAACCCTGCATGACCCCCAGTTTTTAAAAAGTGGGGGAAAAAGGAGTCTTTAAAACCCCCCTTTAAGTTTAAGGGACATAATTTACCCCTTTTTCCCCTGAGCCACAGCAGGGCCCCCCAAACTTGCATGCCCCCCAGATTAAAAAGGGGCCGGGAAAAGGGTCTTTCAACCCCCCATTTTATTTCACTGGACATTGACTATACCTTTCCGGGGGCCACAGCATGAGCCCAAACCTGCGGGGAAACCCCCCAGTTTAAAAAAGTCCAAAAAAAGGGAAGTTTTTCCCAACCCCCCTTTTAAAAGTTTCATTGGAAAAAGGGGATATCCCTGTCCTGACCCCACACCCAGGGCCCCCCAAACCTGAATGCCCCCCAGATTAAAAAGTGCAAAAAAAAAGGGGGGTCTTTAAACCCAAACCTTTTTTGGGTTTCAACGGACTTTGGAATATATGCCCCGGGGCCACAGAAAGGGACCCCCAAAACCTGCATGACCCCGGATTAAAAAGGGGCCGAAAAAGGAGTCTTTAAAACCACCATTTTATTTTTTCACTGGACTTTTGACTATTCCTTTTCCCCGGGGCCACGCTTTGACCCCCAAAACCCTGCATGACCCCGATTAAAAAGTGCCCAAAAAAAAAGTCTTTAAACCACCATTTAAGTTTCATTGGACTTTAGACTACCCCCTTGTCCTGAGCCACAGCTTTGACCCCCAAAAACCTGCATACCCCAGTTTAAAAAAGTGGGGGGAAAAAAAAGGAAAATTTTTAAACCCAAACCTTTTTAGTTTCATTTGGGAATTTTACTTTTCCCGTCCGGGGTAGGGGCTTGCCCCCTCCGAAATAAAGTTCGGTACAATTGAGCTTCACTTGGTTTTTACGGGGTGGTTAACGCTCCTGTTCCACCCAGGTGCCCTTTTTTCTTGGCATTTTTTTTCTCTTTTTATCAATGGCTGGGGGAAAAATTTGTCTCTGAAACTTTTTTCTCTGCCCGGCTTCATACTCCTGTCCCCCTGAAAAAACCTACATCGGGACAAGTTTTTCCCTGTACCCCCCTTGACAATTCGGGGAAATTTTTTTTACCAGCTATTTTGAAACATCCCAATTTTTTTAGTATTTTAAAATTCTAAAAAAAACACTTTTTTAAAATAGGTTTGGAATCCCACCATGTCTTTGTTTTCTTTTTTTTTAAATTGTTTTTAAATGGTTTTTCCAATACGGGAAATTGATACCCTATGTTAAAAAATTTTTAAAAAAACAAGAAAATTTTGAAATATGTGTCCAAAAAACGTTCCTACCTTTTCCTGACAGCCCCCATCCCCCTTGAGCCACTCTTGACAATTGTGAAAAAACTTTATGTCTTTTTAAAACACTTTTTTTAAAATGGGAAACCTGTGGGCCAAGCTGCATGCACGGGAAAAATTTCCCCCAAAAAAAATTAAAAGCAGCCCCTTGACCCAAATTTTTGGAAAAATTTTGTGGAAAACAAATGTCATTTTAGAAAAAACTTTTTTTTTAAAATTTGGACCTCCCGTAAAAGCTGCATGTAAACAGACAATCCCCCCAAAAAAAATAAAAGAAATGACCCTTGGGGCCCCCTTTTGGAAAATTGTAAGAACAAATGTCATTAGAAACAACATTTTTTTTTATAATAGGACCGTATTTAATAGCTGCATGTCACGGCAAAATCCCCCCAAAAAAATTCAAAGCTTTACCCTTGAGCCATTTTTGGCAATTGTGAAAAACCCAAATGTCTGTTAGAAAACTTTTTTTAGAACAGGCCTGTAGTATTGCTGATTTCAAAAAGCAGCATAAACCCAAAAAAAATTTAAAAATATGATTTTCCTAACCATTTATTAAAAATTGTGAGGGGGGAAATGAATTTAAAAAGGGCACATTTCTTTTCCCAAAGGGACCATGATTTTTGCTGTATCTCACAGCAACATGCCCCCCAAAAAAATTATAAATATGATTTTCTCACCCTATTAAAATTGTGAGGAAAAATGCCACAAAAAAAAGCCACATTTTTTTTCCAAATTTGCCATGTTTTTATTGCTGAAAATCTACAGAAAACATGCCCCCAAAAAAATTAAAATATGATTCTAAACCATTTAAAAAAAATTTGTAAAGGAAAGAAATTCCACTTAGAACCCACATTTCGTTCCAAAGGCCCCAAAATTTAAAAAGCTGTATCTCACAGAAACATGATGTCAAAAACCACTGACAATGCGAAAACTTCAAAAGCAAAATGAGAAAATGTGTGTTGTCATGAAACCTTGCTTTTTTACGTCCCCCTCACAGCAAAACCAGCAAAAATAACTGGGGGGAAAAAGAGAAAAAAAAATTGCAGTAAGAAATGTTCATTTTAAAAAAACTTTTTTCAAGGGGAAACCCTTTCTGTTTGAAGAGGAATTTTGAAGAAGAAAGAGGGGGAAAAATTTAACCCGGTGACCCCCGGCAATTGGGGCCAAACATCACCCAAGTTTCCATCCTCTTTCATCTTGATAAAAGTCAAAAAAATCCACTTATCGGGGAAAAGCCGGATGCTTTTGTTTTTTGTAATGACTCCCCACCTGTTTTTAAAGGGGTCCGCTCAGATATGACGCTGGTGCTGGGGAGGAAAAAACCCCTTATGGCGTGGCGAGCGAGCTGGGGCCATTCGCCCCTTTTTGGGAATTACCCCAAAAAGTTTTTGGGGTTTCCGGAACCCCTACAAAAACTTCGGTGTTGAGCGCAGATAGTCCTTTGCCCTGATCTTAAGTTGGTCTTTTGTGTGTTGGAGTGTGTGCTGCCTTTTGATTTGTTTCCCGGGTAAATTGGGTTGATTGCCGGGTCCCCCTTTTTTTTAGGTTTTATTTTTTTTTTTTTTGGGCTAGGGCTGTTTGGAAATCTATTGCGTATGTCGTGAGGGTTTTTTCCCAAACCCGGCCCTTTTGGGGGAAAGGGGAAAGCAGACGCAAAAGTTGTCTCCATTGATCAACGCAAGGTTTTCCTTTTTCCCATTCTTTTCTCCCTTTTTGGGGTGGGGGGAAAGGGAAAAAGTGCTAGTTTTGTTTTTTTCCCGGGGATCCAGGAGGGAAACCACCCAGAAAACTGTTTTAAATTTTTGTGCCCTTAATCCCGGGGATCATGTTGGGGGAAAAATGGATTTTTCCAAGCACTATGAAAGGGAAAAGGAAAGCCTTGATTTCCAACCCTTTGGGGGCGAGGGGAAATAGGGAAAAAAATTTCCTCATCTTCCCCCTCCGCCTCAAATTGGGGGCCAAACCCCTTTCCAAGGCAGGGGCGTCCCCGGGAACGTCGGTGTCTAGGAATACCTCCTCCTCCTCCTCCCCCGCTTCTTCCGGCACGCTTCAAAAACCCGCCCTGACTTGCCTGAGATATGCACCCTGGGGGGAGAAGCCCCCCTTGCGCTAGCTCTGGAACCCCCCAACCCTGCCTAAAAAAAAGGGGCCGATAAAAAATTGGGGAAAAATGGGGCCCCTTTTGGATTCCCATGGGAGAAAGACTCTCCCCGGGCCCCCATCTGTGTCCGTTTTCCTCCTCCGTCGCTGGCGGGACCTGTTTTTTTCAGAGTGTCCAACGAACGTTTTCCCGAACTAAGATCACCACAATGCTTATGTGACAAGGGCAAGTCCGCACTTTACATTTTGGTGGGTTCTTCCCAAAACTGGGAAAGGGTGGTGCAGAGCTCTTTCACCTGCCTCCCCCTCCCGGGGCTCAAACCCCCCAGGTCCGCACCGGTGCTTGTCAGGCCCCCTGTGTCCCCTTCGTAAATGGTAATGGCATTGTGCCCGCGCCAAAAATTGGGTGGAGCATGTGGGGGGGGGAAAATTTCCCGGTGTTTCCACGTCAAATGAGACGGGTTTAGGGGTTTGGGCCCAAACTCCCGCCAACGCAGCCCGGGGGACGAAGCAGGGTTTTCGACTTCCCAGCCCCTTTCCCCAGCAGGCAGTCCGACCCGGGTAGCGCTTTTAAAAAATTTTTTGGGCGACAAGGGTTTAAAGACATGTGCCAGGCAAAGGGGTTTTTGCTCCAGCCTTTTTCGATCTTAAGGGGGGCCCCGCAGATTTCGCCCGGGTTTTTGCAACACCCCCCCTTTCCTTTCAACAAGGTTCTTGGGGCACCCACCAGTGCTTTGGTTCCCGGGTTTCGAGAAACCCGTGTGTGGACGGTTCCCAAAAAGATTTAAATTTTAAAAACGGCCTGGTTTCTCTGGGCACGTGATCCAAACCGAGGACCTTTGGGGGGGAAAAAAACCCCGGGACCATCCCTGCGGTTTTTAAGGGGCGTGCCAAACCCAGCCTGAAAGCCCCCCGTTTACCCCCCGAAGGGCATCCACCCAGCTCACCCAGCGAGGCTGTCCAGGATATAGCGGCCTTGGCCGTGCTTACCCAGTCCAAAGTGTCGGTGGTCAGATGGACTTTTCCCCCCACAAAAATGCAGACAACACGCTTTTAAAAATTTTTGATACGGTGGCTGGCCCCGGGGCCCGGGACGGCTTTTTTGGCAAAGAAATGCCTGTCGGCATTTGGGATTTTTGGGGGGAGGCAATTGCCATGAGTGGTGGAACCCATCTGTGTCCACCAGACAGAAAAGGGGGGGGAACATTTCAAGGCCCAAAAACCTGGCAATGCCAACATTCAGGCTTCCTGGCTTTGGGAAGTTTGGGGTTAAAAAATGTTTCTTCCCGCTCCCAAAACCCGTAAGAAAAATGGCTGGCTGCTAGACTGGCCGCTGTACGGCATTTCAGGTCGTCCCCAAAATGGCGGAAGGAGAAAAGGGGGAGGGGGGGTCCCCCTGGTGGTGCGGGGGTACTCCCGGGGGACGGTGGGGGGCTGAAGCGGGGCTGATCCCCGATCCCTTACTCTGAGAGACATGGGCAGCAAAGGGAAGCTTGGTGATGGGGAGAAGGAGGGGGAGGCGGAGACAGAGGGGGGTTGACAGTGGTTTTGGGGGCCCGGCCTTCGGGGTTTGGGCCCTTTTTTGGGGCCAAATGTTGCCCCCATTTCAACCAAAGCATTCCCCTGCATGTTTACTAGAAAAATGTTGGGGGTGGGGGTTTTAAACCCAAGGTTTTTTGCCTCTACTTAACTTTTTCGGCAAAGGCGGCTTTTGACCCCGTGGGTGAAAACAGAGGCTTTCTCAAAAGGGCCCAGGCTTGAGAAAGGGCCCCGGATCTTTTTTACGGGAATAAGCGAAAGGGGCGGGTTTTGCCTGACCGTGGTTTGGGGGAATCATTTTTACGGAAATTCGCGACCCCCCCACTCCCTTTTTTAGGGGGAACCTGTTTCTGACCCTAACCCCATCGTTTTTTCCTCCTCGTCTAGTGTTGGGAAACGGGTTTGCAAGAAAATTCTGCTGAAAAGGGCCACTTGGATCCGCAATGTCGGGCATTTATCATCATCAAACCCCAGGGGACTTCGTCGTCCTTCACATTCTGATCCAGAGCTGCCAAAGGGTACAAGCAAGAGGGGGCTGCAAGGCGTTGCCGAACCCCCCCGGGATTTTTGCCCATTGAACCCGGGTTCCCTTTTCCTCCACTGATGGCATCAGTAACCCGGGCGTAGAGCAGAGGAAAAAACCACTCTTTGGCCTCTTTATCTTTTAACGCCTTCTTTTCCCCAACGCATTTTTTCATTTAAAGAGGCTTCAAAAAATGGATTATCCACATGGTGGGGCACGAGTTTTTACATTTGCGCGGGTTTTGGAACCCGGAAAAGCTGATGTTTCTGAGACGACTTTGTGGGCCCTAAGGGAGGATTAGGAGGTTTAAACTGTGAAAGCAGGTTATTAACCACTGAAGGACAGATTTGGGGCCCCTGTTCGGTTTCTGAAAATTCACAGGGGGCCCCGGGCCCACGATGACAGGCCTGACGGGCCTGCCCAAATGACGATCCGCTGGGATGCGTGTTTTTTCCCCCCAGCACTGGGAAAGGGGGACCCTTTTTCCCTACCTCTACCTCCATGTCCCACCCCCCCTTTGCTCGGGTTTCCCAACCCGATTTTCGCTCCCCCCTTTCAGAAAAAATAAAAATTTTAGAAGGTATGGAAAAAGTTTTTTTGGGAAAATTCCCAAATTTAAAAAAAAAAAAGCAAATCACAGCCCATTCTCAAAACCTTTAAATTTAAAACAAAATTGCTGGATTCAAAATTTAAATGCAAAGTAGATCTATAAAAAAAGCTTGACCCGACCAAAAGTGAAAAAAAAAAACCTGTCGAAAGATACAGATATTAAAACTTTTTTTTGGCACCTTTTAATTCACCTGTAGTGGGCTACAAAAATTTCTGGGATTCACATTTAACTGCAAAATACTCTATCAACCCAAAACTGGCCTGCGCCAAAGTTAAAAAACACGTTTTCTGAAATGTATTCAGATTTAAAAAAAGGGATTTTTGGGCCCCTTTTAATTCACCTGTGGTGACTACAAAAAAACTGTATTCACATTTGTAAGTGCAAAGGGGCCTCAATGAACAAAGCTGTAGGCGCCATAGGTAAAAACACTACTGAAATGTTTTGGATAATTTAAAAATTTTTTTTTTTTTGGGACCTATCAATTCACCTGTGGTGAATACAAAAATTTCTGTTTTTTCACATTTAAAATGCAAAGTCCTCAATGAAAAAAGCTGGGAGTGCGCCAAAGTGAAAAAACAAGTATCTGTAATGTATTCGGTTAATAAAAAAGGGTTTTTTTTGGGGGCCCATCCCCAAATTCCCCCGTGGTTTACCACAAAATTGCCTTTTTTTCAAAATTTTAAATGCCCCAAATTGAAACTATCAACAAAGCTGGCCTCCCCAAAATGAAAAAAAAAAACTTTTTTGAAATGTAATCGGATAATAAAAGGTATTTTTTTGGGACCTTTAAATTTTACCCGTGGGGGGACTACAGAATTGCTGTATTCACATTTAATTTCAAGGGGCCTCAATGAAACCCAAAACTGTATGCACCAAAGTGAAAAAACCGTAAACTGAAAAGTATTCGGATAATAAAATTTTTTTTGCCAACTTTTAATTCCCCCCTGGGGGTGAAAAACAAAATTGCTGTATTCACATTTAAGTGCAAGGTGCCCAATTTAAAAAAAGCTGTACTTCGCCAAAAATGAAAAAACCCCTAACCCGAAAAAGTATTTGAAATAAACAAAGGTATTTTTTGGGAACCCATCAAACCCGTCTGACTACAAAATTGCTGGGTTCTAATTTAAAATGCAAGGTGGGTATACAACAAAGCTGGGAAAGGGCCCAAAATTTTAAAACGAAACCCTATCTGAAAAGGAAAACTGGGTAATAAAAGTGGAGTTTTTTTACCTAACCCAAAAAGGGCAGCAGTTACTAGAAAAGATGTGTTTCCTAATAAAGTTTAGGCTGCCCCAAATCCAGGGAAAATTTTTTCACTAGAAAAAATGTTAAAAATAAAGTATTGCATTGAAAAGTTTTACACTAATCTTGGTGAACTATATCCATTATTCTTTAAATCTAAAATAAAATCTTCAAATCTCCCGATCTAACTTAAATTTTAAAAGGGTCACAGTAAAAAGTAGAGCTTTCTTGTGAAAAAATAAAAATAATTTTTGCTGAGCTGTTTGGACACAAAAGGGAGAGCGCACCCTAATAATGCTATGGAAAACTGAAGACCCCTGATCCCCTTTTTTTTAAAAAGGAAGGGCTGTTTATGTAAAACGAGGTCATGTTTATTTTTTTCCCCCCAATCGCAACCATAAAACTTTCCCAGTCAGGGCGTTGCACCCCACATCTCACCCGCTCTATTCTTTAAGCTATTTGTGGCCGCCAAAAAAGACAAGGCGCCCGAAAATGGCGCGATATTAATAGATGATGCACAGATTTTAACCTAAAAATTTTCGCCATGATCCAAAAATTTTGGTCAACAAAAAACTGTTTCCGTTTTAACTTGTTCCCATTTAAAAATCGCCAACCCCCAAAATTTTTGACACATTGTGCTTTAAATTAGTGAAAAAATTTGGTCCTTATAATCCTTGTTTATTTGTGAAAAATATCCCCAAAAATCTTTTGGGAAATTTTGTAAAAAATTTTCCATTTTTAAAACCTTCAAAAATGGGCCCGCGTTTAAAAACGTTTTTTTCCACTCAAAAAGGTTTTTTAATTAGCATCTACCCCTATCTTTTTCTGTAGGTTGACATAAATTTTTTAAAAAGTCTTTTTTTTTTTTTTACAAATTTTGGGGGGCTTTGAAAGTATTAGTTAAAATTTTTTCTCTTTAAGAACAATTTTTAACATGATTTTTTTAGGGGCCATTTAGTTCTTTAGGGAGTTTTAAGCGGGCCCGTATGTTGGGTTTCCCCACCCAAAAAATAAACTAAGAAACTACACCCTTTTAAGTATTTATAACAGTGTTTAGGAAGTTTATTAACCCATTAGGTATTTCATAGAAATTACAGCAAAGTGAAGGTGAAATATCAAAATTTCACTTTTTGCAGATTTTAAATTTGTATTCATTATTCACTGGAACATGGTAGATATAACAAAGGAAAAGCACCTCAACATTGATTCCCCCAATTCTGCCGTTTTCGGAGACATCCCATATGCGGCACTAGTGTGCTATTTGGCTCAACCACAAGTTTCATAGTAAGAGGAGCACCTCATTTTGGGGGTCTCATTTTCATTGTGATTTTATTTAGGCACCATTCCAGGCTTACATACACCCTAAGGTGATTAAACTTAATAAACACCCATAAAAAGACTGCATATTGGAAACTACACCCCATAAGGAATATATCTAGGGGTGTAATGAATCTTTCGACACCACTACACAAATTCTTTTAGCATTAGGCTGTGAAAAAAAAAAAAAAATGTTTCCAACAATCAGCAATTTTAGCTGAAAATGTTTAATTTTTACATAGAATCCTTGAAAAAAAGCACCCCAAATTTTGTCATGCAATTTCTTCCAAGTTCAACAATACCCTATATGTGGGTGTAGACTACTGCTTGGGCACATGGCAGGGTGTACAAGAGGGAGTGCTATTTGGCTTTTGGAACACAGATTTTCTTGGGTGCCATATTGCATTTTACAACGTCTGGAAATGCCCTACCTGCTCATTTCAGTTCCACAGTACCAACTGCAGAGCCTGGTGTTCATGTAGAATTAGACTTAACCAATAAATTAACATTTGAAACTGGATGCACTGAGAATAATGAATGTTTAAAATGGGTGAAATACACCGCCATCACACAGGTCTGACTGCTTTGCTTGCGCTTCTACTAATCCTAAACTTACAACTGTTCCATTTCCACTGGTAAAACAGGATATAAATTGTGCTTTTTGCTTCCTTCATATGTTTCAGTTCCAAGGATCAAATGATTCTGCTTGTAGAAAATTAGAATATTTTTATCTAGTAACACAGATTAGGCCAAACTTTCCTACTGGTGTAGCCACTTATTCTAGGAATTATACCTTTTTTTTCCTTTTTCTCAAGTCTCGGGAAGGGAAAAAACTTGGGAGTTTTTCCTCAAGGATATTGTAAATATAGGATCAACTTAAAAAGTCATTCCGAGTCATAACCACTCTCTCTTACACACCTAAGTTAGATCAAGAGCCAATGTATGGCAGTTCTGTGCCGATGGAAAGATTAGGTCCAAGCTAAATTTCAAATGGAAAGAAAACTCCTTTAAAGTTACTAATGTCATTTCATATATTGTCGCTCTCTGATACTGGAGAGATTACTACTAAAGATGAATTTTATTGGAATAGAAGATTAGTGCATGAGGCATTGAGTTCCTTAGAGGTAAAATATCCACTCCTGCAGCATTCCTGATGATTCCCCATGTGTATATAGACCCCATTGGTGTACCAAGTGGCATTCCCAATTAATTTAAGGCCCAATATGAGGTGGGTGCAGGTTTTTCTTCTATTATACCCCAGATTACAATGAACAAAAATGTTGCCTGGATCGATTATGTGTACTATAATGAGCAAAGATATTACAATTACACTAGGCAAGAATGTAAAAGGGAAGTCGATCAGCTGGGCCCGACAACTTCCATGGCTTTCCAAAATAGGATGGTCCTGGGAGTTTTATTGTTTCCCCCTACTACATAGTATAATTTCAAAAGCTGTCAACAATATGATGAGTGCCAATACAATGGTACTCCAGATGAACCCTCTTGATGGAGAGGATGATATCTCTGGGCAGTTAGATCCCTCAGAGTCAGAGGAGGATTTTAACACAATGTAGAGACCCTAAAAAAGGAAGGGATGGCGCGAATTCCCTGTATTCTAACGAAAACAGTTTTGGGAAAAATTTTCGTTTTAGGAATTTCAGGAAAAAAACTCTTTGGGAAGATAGTCAACTTTGGGGTTTCGGGGTTAAAAGTTTGCTTTTTTAAAATTTAATAAAATAGCTGGGCACCATTTTTTTCCCGTTACATGGAAAAAGCTTTTTTTAAATTTTGGAAAGAACATTCCATTGTTTTCTTCAAAGCCCTTCCAAAGAGATGAAGAATTAGAAGGACGGCGAGCCGGGATTTTTGTTGCGTAACGCACCTTTATATAAAGAAACCGAGGGGCCCCTGGGGAGCTACCAATCCCAATGTACTGACAAAGAATGTATCGGGTGTTCCTTTTAATAATGATTTTTACCACACGTTTTTGTGGGGTTAAGTTTCCCCCAGCCTTTTTCCCCCCCGAGAACCTGTTTACTCTGAATGTTCAATTCTAGATTTTAAAAGGGGTTTTGGGGGCCGAAAACCCGTGTGGTCATTCCGGTGCTTTTACATTCAATTTTCCCAAGTTTGGGAATTTTTAAACCCCCGGTTCCTGTTGTTATTATTTTAATGGTCCAGCGTTTTTACAATACCCTTCCCTTCATTTTTGGCCCTTGGCTCATTCCTTATTGGCCAATTTACATCCAGGGGTTAATTAGACGTTGTTTGCTTGTGCCCCGCACAAAATAACCGTTTTTCCCAACAGGGGCCCCAAGAATATATTTCAGGGTAGGCCAATTCAGCCCCAAATTTAATTACATTTTAAACTCCCTTTGTTCTAGAAAAATACGCCATGGGAACAACGCTTACCCAGTAACCAGTTGTGGGTGGATCAATTCCCTTTGGTTTTCCCCC
Organism: Phyllomedusa bahiana; assembly: GCA_025379985.1. Lineage (NCBI taxonomy): Eukaryota > Metazoa > Chordata > Amphibia > Anura > Hylidae > Phyllomedusa > Phyllomedusa bahiana. The sequence continues at coordinate 16,462 of JAODAL010027215.1, forward strand.
GGGGGAATTAACCCCTTGTTTTGTGTCCCCCACCCAAAAAATAAAGGGTCTTTCCGCCAAAAATATATTTTTTTTGGTACCTAATTAAAGGGAAAGGGTTAATTACTTTATTCCCGTTGTTTGTGAAAATTTTGCCATTGGGTAATTTGATACCCAAAGGACAGTGGGTGACTCTCACATTAGGCAGGGACATCCGGGGGAATTAATTCCCTTTTGCCCCGTGGATGACCCCAAAAAAACGTCATTTTGTAAAAGTCAAAAATTTTTTTATTGGAGTAAAAAATCAAACAAAGAATTTATAAATATCAGGTTTGGGTTAAAATAGCCTTTTAATAGCTACCCAAAATACAGTTTGGGGGTGGCCACATTTAAAACTTTGGAATTTTACTCCAAAAGGGGTTAAAAGCGTTTTTTCGTTTTGCCGGGCACAAAAAAACCGTCTTTCAAGCGCCAAAAATTTTAAAATTTTTTTTTTAGCAATTCACAGCCCAAGGGATTCAATTTTAACCTTGTTGTTTGCGTTGAAACAACGCCATCTTGGGGTTTTAAAACGCTAAAAAAACCAAGGGTTTGTGGTTGGGTCAAATTCTTTTGCATTACTCCAGGGTAAAAAGCGTTTGTTTTGCTGCGTCTACAAAAAATAAAACCCTTTTTCCAAAGCCCAAATATATATTTTTTGGAAACCTTTACAAGGGCAAGGTTTAATTTACAATTTTAAAAACCGTTTTTGGGAAATCCCCCAAAATAAGACCTACAAACCATCAGTTTTTGGGCCCCAATCTTAAGCGAAATTTTAATCCAGGGGTTAATTGGTTTTTTCTCCGCAAAAAATTGCCCCTTGGGTAACAACTTTTTGTCTCCTTTGGGGACTCCTCTTCGATGACCCTGATAGGGAGGCGGTGGCTGAGACTCTGCTCACCACCTTAAGGCAGGGTAAACAGACGGTAGAGGAGTATGCTTCTGAATTTCGCCGCTGGTGTGTTCCGTCAGGGTGGAACGACCCAGCTTACTAACAAAAAGCTTGTCCAGCACTCGGTAGTGAGAAAATGTGCAAAAAGTTTTATTGTCCCATAATGGAAAAGATAAAATATCAAACAAACGACATTTATAAAACTAGATGACGCGTTTCGGGTCTACTATACCATGAGGACCTGGAAGGACTCAGCTCTCAGGTACCAGTTCAGAGTGGGATTGGCCGACCATGTTAAAGACATTGTAGGGAATCAGCTCAAAGGTGGTACAGAGAAACACAGTCTGCGACTTCCTTTAGAATGGCGTTTATTGCCAGAAAGGTACACACAAAAGGAAAACAACGTAGCTGGCCTTCAGCGCAAACAAAACAGCACACTGTCCGTGTTTAAACTCACAGTCTCTGGTTTTTTTAGCAGGATCCAGTCTCAAGGGGATTTGCAGGCAGCCTGCTGTAGACACTCTGTCTGACTCTCACACTGTCAGACTCCTTCTGACAGACACACCCCTTGCTCACCTGACTTGCCAGGTTTATATACGTCTGAAAACAAAACCAAGGCCTGGACCTGGACATGGGAGTAGCCAACCCACCCGCCTCTTTTTGGCTACTCCAGTAAAAAGCCTACCCACATTAACTGCATAGCAGTTATACTAAACTAAGGAAACGTGTGTCAGTGGCCTACTGCCGCTGACACCAGTACTATAATTGGCTTTTTACCACACCGAGACCAGGCATCTTGGTGAGACATATCGGCCGTTCACTACGGCCCCTTGTGGTTTATTTACAATACCCCCCCCACCCCCTCTGCCTAAAACCGGGGTTTTGGGCAACTTCCGCCACCAAACCATAGACCCTTGACAAGGCATCCGCATTTCCCTGTAATTTGCCCAGCCTATGCTCTACAGAAAACAAGAAATCTTGTAATGCCAGAAACCAGCGGGTGACCCGCGAATTGTTCCCTTTTTCTCCCGCATCCATTTTAGTGGGGCATGGTCGGACACCAGCTTGAACTTCCTACCTAGCAGGTAGTACTGAAGGGAGTCTAGTGCCCACTTTATGGCCAAACCCTCTTTTTCCACAATGGCATAATTTCTTTCCGCTGGGGAGAGTTTCCTACTGAGGTACATTACTGGGTGCTCCTCCCCATTTATCACCTGGGACAAAACTGCTCCCAGCCCCACATCCGACGCGTCCGTCTGGACCACAAATTCCCGGGAGAAGTCCGGGGCTACTAACATGGGTTGTCGGCATAGAGCCTGTTGCAGCTCCTGAAAAGCCCCCTCTGCTTCGGGAGACCACTTAATTATGGCAGATGTTTTCCCCTTCGTCAACTCTGTCAAAGGGACGGCTATCTCGGCGAACCTCGGGATAAACCGCCTATAATAGCCGACTATGCCAAGAAATGCCCTGACCTGTTTCTTGGAGAGGGGGCGGGGCCATTTCTGGATAGCCTCAACCTTATTCATCTGAGGTTTAATCTTCCCCCTTCCGACAATGTAGCCCAAGTATTTCGTCTCCTCCATTCCCAGGGCACATTTACTTGGGTTAATCTTAAACCCAGCGCTTCTCAAGGCATCCAGAACAGCCTGGACTTTCCTTAGATGACTCTCCCAGTCTGGCTAAAAATGACGATGTCATCTAAGTAGGCAGCGGCATATTTCTATGAGGATGTAGAACTTGGTCCATAGCCTCTGGAAAGCGGCCGGGGCCCCCTGTAACCCAAATGGCATCCGGACATATTGAAAGGACCCGTCAGGTGTGGAGAAAGCGGTCTTCTCCCTAGCCTCTTTCAGCAATGGGAACTGCCAGTACCCTTTCGTGAGGTCTAAGGTGGTGATGTATCTAGCTGGTCCAAACCGCTCAATCAACTCATCTACCCTGGGCATGGGGTAGGCATCCACCTTAGATACCTCATTTAAGCGACGATAGTAAATTGCAGAATCTCCACTCACCATTTGGCTTTGGCACTAGTACAATGGGGCTAGACCATCCACTTTTGGACCTCTCAATTACTCCCAGTTCTAACATCCGTTGAACCTCCCTTGCCACAACTTCTCTTCGGCTTCAGGAATCCTATATGGCCTTAGGTTCACTCGGACCTGGGGTCTGTGAGGATTTCATGGTGTATCAAATTATAAGGCCCGGGGTCTCAGTGAACAGATCTTTGTTCTGTGGAGCAACTCCCTGCATTCTTGCTTCTGGGAGGGGGACAGGGTCTCTGACACCCTCACTGCCTCCACTTCAGACGTGGGTTGACCGGTAAGGCAAGGAGACTCAGGGGGTTCCCTCTCTCTCCAGTGTTTTAGCAGGTTGACATGGTACACCTGATAGGGTTTTCTCCTTCCTGGCTGATGCACCCTATAATTAACCTTCCCCCCTTTTTCAACGATCTCGTAGGGCCCCTGCCACTTGGCCAAGAACTTACTCTCAACAGTGGGGATTAACACTAACTCTCCTGGATTGAACTGTCTTGGCTGGGCAGACCTATTATATACCCTGGACTGGGCGTCCTGTGCCTGCAGAAGGTGCTCCTTTACAATAGGCATCACCCGGGCCATTCTCTCCTGCATCTGGGCTACATGTTCCACCACACTCTTATGAGGGGTCACCTCACTCTCCCAGGTTTCCTTCGCCACATCCAACAGTCCCCTAGGGTGCCTGCCATACAAAAGTTCAAACGGTGAGAACCCTGTAGAGGATTGGGGCACTTCCCTAATCGAGAATAACAAATAAGGTAATAGGCAGTCCCAATCCCGTCCATCCCTCTCTACCACTTTTTTTAGCATGGACTTCAAGGTCTTATTAAATCGTTCCACCAGGCCGTCCGTCTGAGGGTGGTAGACCGACGTGCGTAACTGGGTGACTTTTAGAACCTTGCACAGTTCACTCATCACTTTGGACATGAACGGGGTTCCTTGATCTGTTAAGATCTTCTTGGGAATCCCCGTTCGGGAGAAAACATAGAACAGCTCCCTTGCTATCACCTTAGATGAAGGCTTTCGTAGAGGGATGGCTTCCGGGTATCGGGTGGCATAATCCACAATGACCAAGATGTATTGGTGCCCCCGAGCTGATTTTACCAATGGCCCCACCAGATCCATTGCTATCATGTCAAAGGGGACCTCAATAATTGGCAGGGGGACAAGGGGACTACGGAAGTGGGCTACTGGGGAACTCACCTGACACACAGGACAGGATTGGCAGAAGTCCCTGATCTCTCGGTAGCATCCAGGCCAATAAAAACGTTGCAGGACTCTCTCCAGGGTCTTGGCAACCCCTAGGTGACCCCCTAACACATGGGAGTGGGCCAAGTCCATGACCATCCGCCTATATGGCCCCGGAACTAGTAACTGTTCCACCACCTCGTCCCTTATTTTGGTCACCCGGTATAGTAGATCCTGATTTAAGGCAAAGTGTGGGAACGGTTTTCGGCCCGGTTCCTGGGTACCCCATTGAAGACTGTCACGCCCCCCATGGCCTCTTTCAAGGTCAGATCCTGGAGCTGAGATGTACCAAAATTGCCCCTAGACACATCTAACTGGGGAACCGTTTCCTCTACGTGAGCCTCCTCCCCATTGTCCCCTACCATGACTGATAGCGGAAACTCAGGGATCACCTCCGGTTCCCCTGGATGACTGGCAATCCTGGTTTTCCCACACAGATCCCAGAACCAAGGGCAATCACGGCCCACAATGACCTCATGCATCAAATTTTCCACCACCCCAACACTTTGAGACAAGGTACCTCATTCCGTCTCCAGATTAACCTGGGCCACTGGGTACACCTTGGTGTCCCCATGAATACATGTAACCCCTAGGGTTTTCCCTGGGAGCAGTTCATGGGGCAGAGTGGCTGCAATGAGGGTGACTAGGCTTCCTGAGTCAAAAGTTCCGAAACCAGGGTTCCAGTCATAGTCAGGGTGCACATCTGGGGTTCTTCCCCCTGGTTGGGTACCGCGCTGCAAACAGGTTGCGCAAATAGGGAATGGCGGCGCGCCGCAGAGCAGTCCATGGGCTCGGTGGTGAGGGGACACTGGGCTGCCATGTGACCTGGGCCCTGACATCGCCAGCAAATGATATCCCTGGACACCCTCCTCGCAGCGGGGTCAGGCCTGCCCCTGGGCTTGGCCGCTCCCTCTCGGATGGTTTTGGGTCTCATCTTCCGAGGGTCCACCTCTCTCTCCGGGCCTCCCAGTATGGGTATCTCAGGCTCTCTAGCCCCCCCAGGGATTTCTCCATGGCGTGGAACCATTCCACCAGTCCCACCAGATTGTCTGCTGTTTGGGGGTCCCCCTGCGCCACCCAGCACTGTATGGAGCGGGTGAGAGAGTGCATGAATCGGTCCATGACCACCCGCTCCACCATTTTGCGCGGGGGGAGCATACCTCCGGCTGCAACCATTTTTGGACCAGATGTAACAGGTACAAACAACTGAGATCTCGGAGGTTTCCCCACATGTACGGCCCAATGATGTACCCTCTGGGCCCGCACCGCTAGCGTAACGCCAAGGGAGCCAGGATCTCGGCTTTTAACTTGGGTATTCTTTAGCATCCTACAAGGCAAGGTCATAATACGCCCTTTTGGGGATCCCCAGTAAGATAGGGGGCCAGAACCTCAGCCCAACTGCTCGGTGGTAGCTCCTCGCGGTCTGCAACGCGTTCAAACACGGTGAGAAAAGCTTCAACGTCGTCTTCCAAGGTCATCTTCTGGAGGGCCTCCCGTATGGTCCTCCTGGCCTGATGGCCGCCATCACGGGCTTGCGGAGCTGGCGTTTCCCGCACTCGAACGGCCTCCGTCAAAACGGACATCTGCTGCATTAGTAGCTGATTCGTCGCCTGCTGAGCCTGCATGGCTTCACTATGGATCCTCTGCTGCTGCGCTGTGGCTTCCCTGTGCGCTGCTTGCTGCTGCTCTGAGGCCTGTTGCTGGCCTTCAGGGCTTCCATGTGAGCTGTCTGCTGCTGAGCTGTAGCCTGTTGCTGCTGCAGATTTGCCTGCACCAGATGCTTGATGAGCTCCTCCATAGCAGTAGCTGTCGCTCGGCTCTGTGCTGCAGCCTTAACCCAGGACATAGGTTTATGCTTCCCGCATCCTCCACCACTTGTAGGGAATCAGCTCAAAGGTGGTACAGAGAAACACAGTCTTTCGACTTCCTTTAGAATGGCGTTTATTGCCAGAAAGGTACACACAAAAGGAAAACAACGTAGCTGGCCTTCAGCGCAAAACAAAACAGCACACTGTCCGTGTGTAAACTCACAGTCTCTGGTTCTTTTAGCAGGATCCAGTCTCAAGGGGATTTGCAGGCAGCCTGCTGTAGGCACTCTGTCTGACTCTCACACTGTCAGACTCCTTCTGACAGACACACCCCTTGCTCACCTGACTTGCCAGGTTTATATACGTCTGATAACAAAACCAAGGCCTGGACCTGGGAGTAGCCAACCCACCCCGCTCTTTTGGCTACTCCAGTAAAAAGCCTACCCGATTAACTGCATAGCAGTTATACTAAACGTATAGGAAACATGTGTCAGTGGCCTACTGCCGCTGACACCAGTACTATATGGCTTTTTACCACACCGAGACCAGGCATCTTGGTGAGACATATCGGCCGTCCACTACGGCCCCTTGTGGTTTATTACAACATGTTGGTGGCTTATCCTATCCTGGGCACTCTGGATGATGCGATTGCTTTGGCAGTTCGGCTGGACAGACAGTTTAGGGAGAGACGTCGGGAACAGACCCTTTTATCCCGCTTTACGCCACTTCCCCGTTCTGTTACCACCCCAGAACCTGCTAGAGTGATGATACCCCCAGAAGAGCCTATGCAGTTAGGGGCCTCTTCTACGGGTGCTGCCAGTGACCGCAGGACCTCACGTCGCACCCAGGGACTGTGCTTCTAATGTGGCAGAGAGATCATCACTCCGCAAGTGTCCAAAAAGAAGCCTGCGGAACTCCGCGCTGGTGACACGGAGTCACCTGCGGCAGGTTTCCCTATTGTGTCCAATGAAATTGTTACTCCAGTTAAATTCATATTTTTCAGTGGATCTGGAGCGCATTTGTGGATTAAGGATTAGCCTCCAATTTCGTGGACGCTTCATTCGCCAAGCATCTAGACCTTCCCGGGAGGCCTCTATCTGATTCCCTGCAGGTAGTGGCTATTGATTCTACCCCGTTGGTTAAGGGCAATATCCAGTATTGCACCCCTGAACTTGAGATGCTTGTAGGGTCTATACATAAGGAGAGGTGTATATTGTTTATCATGGAGGGCTTACCTGCTGATGTTGTGTTGGGGTTGCCCTGGCTTCAGAAACATAACCCTGTGTTTGATTGGAATTCTGTGAAATTAATTAGGAGGTGAAAGCAGTGTATTGAGAAATGTCTCCCAATTGTTCTTGGTAATTCGGAAGTCGAGCAGATTCCTGCTTTTATTCGTGATTTTGTTGAGGTGTTTTCTAAGACCCAGTCTGAGAAGTTACCCCCCAATAGATCATATGACTGTGCCATCGAACTATTGCCGGGGGTGAGATTTCCTAAAGGCAGGATATATAATCTTTCAGGTCCTGAGAGAAACGCCATGAAACAATACATTGCTGAGAGCCTACAGAAGGGTCACATTCGAACCTTCCGTGTCCCCTTTCGTTAAGAAGAAAGATGGAACTCTCCGCCCATGCATCGATTATCGGGAGCTCAATAAAATAACTGTGAAGAACCAATACCCCTTACCATTGAGTCCTGATCTGTTAATTCAAATTCAGGGGGCTAAGTGGTTTTCCAAGTTAGACCTAAGTAGGGCCTATAATCTTATCCGTGTCAAAGAAGGGGATGAGTGGAAGACCTCATTTAATACCCCGGAGGGCCATTTTGAATATCTGGTTATGCCCTTTGGGCTGTGTAATGCTCCCGCGGTCTTTCAGAATCTGGTAAACGACATTTTCCATGAATTGATTGGTCGTTGTATGGTCATATATCTGGATGACATTTTAATTTACTCACGGTACTGGTCATCACACGGGCCCGTATGTTGTGCAAGAAGTAGTTAACCTGGTGGCATACCGTCTGAAGTTACCTCCTTGTCTCCGGGTTCATAATGTCTTTCATCAATCATTATTAAAGAGGTAAATACCGTCTATGACTTTGCCTTCCAAGCCCCCTATGGTCCGGAGGAGAGGGGCGTGAGTTTTGGCCAGGTTCTTCCAATGCCAAATCTCTGATCAGGGAATTCCACGACTCACATCCAGACAAACCCAAACCAGGGAAGGGTCCAGTGGCCCCTCCTAAAAGGGGGGGGTACTGCCACGGCACACGTTGTTGCCGTGGAGGATCAAGGCGCTACAGGGGTTAATCTCTCTAGCCGGGCGACCCAACCAGGGAGAAGCCTGGCTCATGAGCATAGGATTGACAGCCCGGCTTCGAATCAGCTCAGAGGGTGTGTCGCACAGGCCAATAGAGGTGAACCAATCAGCTGCTTGGGCAGTGTCCAGACGCCTCATTTAAACCTGCTCAGTGTGTTCTACCTTTGCCTGTGATAGGTTCTCCCTAGTCCTTCTAATGGTTTCCTTCTTTTTGTTACTCCTGATTTCCTGACTGTCTTGCTCCTAGAATTCTTTTCTGTCCTACATTTTGTCTTGTCTTGGCTTCCGTTATTCTCTTGGTTTCTGATTTGTGGCTTTGGCGTACCCGTAGCGTTATCAACCCGGACTGTTGACTTCGCGTTCCCCTGACGGCCCTGCACATAGTAGCGTAGGGCTTGTCGTCCAGTTGGGGTCTGCCATCTAGGGCAGCACGCCAAGTAGGCAGGGACAGTGGGCTGGGTGGCAGTCAGGGCCCACTGCACCTCCTCTGACGTGACAATTGTCCAATAAAGATATACTATCTGTTGTGCATAACGATACTCCTACCACTAAAGCTTATAAAAACTCTGGCCAAACTTTTAGTATAGGAGAAAGGCTGTTCTGACATTTTGGAAATGTCTCTTGTTCTCTCAAGCGGGGCTCGCACGATTGCAACATAGGACCAACTGTACATTGCAGCTGGCCTCATGCTGCATCACCCGCGGACGGAGCTCACTCTGGCAGAAGGCGATTAACTCCTTATTTGCCGCGATCTATCACTGCTGATGCCTTACAACCCCACTGGCCATGACGTCACTATGCTCTGTGGTGCCTTGTGGGCACGGCCAGGCATGGTGATTGACAGTCACCATGGAAATTAGTACACAGCTGTCCAGTGAACTCTGGCCGTGGGTGGTTAACCCTATCATGATTGCAATAGCTACGGCACAGACAGGAGGAGTGAGTTCCTCCTGTCTGTAATCGACGCAGCAGGGTGCTCAGCACCACTACTGGTTTCCTACCAGAAAGCCTGGGAATGGAGAACAGTATAGAGCATTTCTGCTGTACTGAAGATCACTTCTACAAATCCCCTATGTGAAAAAATTCTGAAAAGTGTAAAAAAGTAAAAATAAAAGAGAATTAAAATTGCAACACAAACACGAAAAATAAAATAATAAAAATGCCAATGCTCTTTTCCCCTTTACAAAACCCAGTCGCCCCCCCCAAAAAATAAAAAAATAAATAAAGTACATATATTTGGTATTGCCACGTGCATAACGACCTATTCTATGACTGTCACATTAATTAACCTGCATAGTGAACACTTTAAAAAAACAAACAAAAAAAACCCAAAGAATTGAGATTTTTGTTTATCCTGTATCCCAAGAAAAACATTTTTTTAAAGCACTTCAACATTAAAAAAACTAAATAAACTGGGTATCACTGTAATTGTATCGACCTACAGAGTAAAACTAACTTGTCACAGATACTGCACAGTGAACGCTGTTAAAAATAAAAAACTCTACTAGGATTGCAGTATTTTCTTCATCCTACTTTCCAAAAAACATATTTAAAACTGATCAAAAATCCTTGTCTCCCCCAAAAATGATACCTTTAAAAATGTCAACTCTTCCAGAAAAAACTAGCCCCTACACATCTCCATACACAGAAAAATAAAAAACTTATGGCTCTCAGACTATGGCAATGCAAAAAACGTGTTTTCCTTTTTGAATAAAAGTGTTTTTATTGTGTAAAAGCAGTAAAATATAAAAAAAAATACAAATTGGGTATCGCTGTAATAGTATCGATCTGCTGAGTAAAGCTACCATGTCATTTATTACCGCACAGTGACCGCTGTAAAATATAATAAAAACAGTACCAGGATTGCTGTATTTTGTTCAAAACGCCCCACAAAAACCTTAATAAAAAGTGATTGTGCTTTCATTGCGGTATCATCATGGTCAACAAACCCTCTGGGGCACATTGCATACTAATGTTATCAATGTTATTAGCTACATGGTTTTGCTGGTGTTAACCTGCAAATTTGCGTGGCAACTTATCAAGCAAATTAAAACCATGGATACTGCATGCCAAATGCAGTTTTTGAACACAATGAGATCATTCTTTGTATTTGTTCCCTTAAAACTTTCAGAAATAGCACTTGGAAGTTTTAGGCCCTGTGCACATGACATGTTTCTATATTCTTCTTCATAAAATTCTGCTCTGTATAAGCCTTGGTGTGTATTTCTACTAAATATGATGAGAGGCAGCTTCAACATGGAATTCATTTGGATCTCGGCAATGTGTGAAATTCCGACATGTGAACAGTGTGATAATGTGTAAAGTATGCAATCTGTCTGAAGCACATAGTTTTATTTGTTGCTGGTGGTTATTATTCTGCACCATGACACTGCAGACTTACAGTTCCAATCAAAGGGTAGTTTTGTGCTTTGGATTTAGTTAAATGATGCACCTACTAGGCTAATGATTAGTTATACAATTTATTCATGATTATCAGCCAGATTCTCCCCAGTGCAGGAAAAGATTAACCAATTGTCCCTTCATGTTTTGCTTAATTCCCAGTAAGTCTAGTTCAGTCTTTACCTAGATCTGTTCAGAAAAAAAATGGAGAGATCATTCTGTCATTACTACAATTTGTAATGAGACTACAGTGGTCCCTCAACATACCTGTACAATATTAATTGTTTCTGGGGCGACCATTATATATTGAAGCCATTGTATATTGAGACCACAACTCTATGGAAAACTGGTAATTGGTTCCAAAGCCCCAAAATGTGAGCCCTAGCATAATGCAAAATGAAGATTTAAAAAAATGAAGCAAATAACTAAGATAGTTAAAACAAGTCCTGACGTTTAACATCAGAGCTGCTGATGTCCTCCTATTTTAAGGACAGGATCTTCTTTGGGTAAAGTACGTTAAACAAAATTTGTATTAGAAAAAAATTTGTTGCCTAAAGGAGCCGCTCATCCTGACACATAGAAGAGCAATACAGAACATGTAGTATCACACTGTACTATAGTGAGGTACTACTGGGCTGCCAATCACTGCATGCACTTTACTAATAAAGACATTTTGCATCTAAAATTTTCATAATAATTGGATCAGTGTCTGGGACATTGTATCCTAACTCCTTAAAAGGGATTTTGCCATGATCTAATGTTGGGATCCTCCAAAATGTGTATTTAATCATTTTTCTAAATATATGTCATTAAAAAAAGTGAAGCCTGTGACAGCTACAGCATTAATTACATGCCCTTAGTTTCCTGACAGTTTACATTAGACAGGACCAGGACACTGACAGGAGCTTATCTGGCCGGGCTTACATGGTTTGAACTTCTTATCTGATGGCAGGGAACATGAACGAGCTTTGTAGGGACTGGGGAAAAAAGTCTCTGTCTCCTGTATAGAAAACCCACTGGTTGAAATGTAATTATCTGAGTGAAAATGCAGATGCTCCTTTGGCTCACTGGTCACTGCTTCTTCCTCCCGAGTCCAGCAGTTTGTGAAGGAATGAAAGAAACCTGCCTGCCTGGAGCTAAACTTCTCTCCTGAGCAGATAAGTGGGAGAAAACAAAACCCATTAACTTGTGCACAGTAGTTATTCTCTGTGATTTAGCAAAACAATATTTGGTCAGCTAGAGAGACTGAGCTTTGGGAACGTGCATGGGAGGTGGTGCTATGACATCACAGAGGAGGCACTTGTTTTTTAAACACAGAAACACAACGCCCCTCTTTTCAAGGCTCAAGGCTCACATTCAGCCTGTTAGCTGAGGAAATCACTTCTTGGCAAAATCCCTTTAAGCCCCAAGACTGAAAAGTATTTATAGGGGATTTATCGCTTTATCAGTTCGTCTGTTTCATTGTACTTTCAGTTTCTCAGCTCCTCAAATCCAGGGGTGTTTCTTCCCATGTCAGCTGGGTGTTTCTTAACTGAAGGGGGATGACATCACCCCCCCTTCACTGTTCATGCTCTCGAGTCAATGTGTTTGTTTGAGATCAGTGGGAGGGGATAGCAAATCCCTAATCTTCTCCCCTCTCTGTCTGAGTCCACATGTCACTGTGTCGTTTCTCTCCCTATGCAGTCTTATTTTGTAAGAGCTGTTTGTTTACATACCACAGCCCTGCATTTAGTCTAGACAGTCTTCTATGACCTCAGAGCACTAATCTCTTCTCCTCTCACAGCTGGAGGTTTGTTACAGTTGAATCCACTCTTCTATGAACTCATTCAGAGCAGCACAAATCTGTCTCATTTCTATGTTTACTCTCAGCAGCATTAGGCACCGAGCACAATTTTACTGTTTTCTGATTGTAGATGCAGTTGCAGTGTTACTGTGCAGCTACTGGCTGTGCAGAGTGAAATGTTGCCGGCCCCTTATCCTGAATGGGAGAGGCAGGAATGCACGCTCCCGTGAATACGACGGGGGCCAGACAGAATGTAAATTAGTAGAGCCGTCAGCCAATGAACTGAAAGGAGGTGGAATCCGGCACTGGGGAACAGTGTTTACAGAAAATGGAGATATGGGATACAGTGAAAACAAGACAGCTTTGCAAATGACATCCAATTGCAAAGTTGCTTGTTTTCACTGTCCCCTTATCCTGAAGACCATTAAATGTAATGATAAAACCCATTTAAAGGGGTTGTCTCACTACAAGGATTGCTTTTTATGTTAAAGATCTTGCAAAAACAAGTCACTTTGTAATATATGTCCATTAACAGTGTCCTACCTATTCTGAGATATCCCCTCTTGTATGGGCTGCATCAGCTCCTCAGGTCACTATACCTACAGACCTGTTTGATCTCCCTTGATAGGCTGCCAGCACTAGTTGCTATAGCTACAAACCTGGCTTCTACTGCAGCCTAGTGGAAGTCAGTAACCACACCACTGAATTCAAAATGAAACCAAGAAAACAGGACTGAGGTAAGATGAATCAATGTAGTGAAACAACCCCTTTAATGATCACTAACATTTTGCAGTTTTTGCCTCCTTTTTAAGTTGCATTTTGGGGTGCAATGTTTAATTTTACATATAAATGACTGAAGAATTTTTTCAATTTATTTTTTAATTATTTTTATTTTACAATATTCACATTTCACACTAAATAACCAGTTGGATGAATTCTACAGGTTATTATAGTCATGAAGATATCTCATGTGTGTAGGACTGTTTTTGTGTAATGTATGCACAATAACTTTTTTATTTATTTTTATTTTATTACTTTTTTTTCTACACTTTTTTAAGTTTTGTTTTACTTTTTTTATCCCATGGATAACAATTTTTATCCCATGGATAACTATTTAACACTTTTTTGTTACACTTAGTAATGTAATAGTACACATGCATATGCTAATACATTACCTTCTGTGTCATACTGACACTGTCAGCAGTCAGGGCAGCACACAGTGTGCCCTGACTGCAGCCTAGCTATATAGACAGCCCTGGGGCTTCTCTAGGTCCCCATTGCTGACTGTAAAGATGTTCCCTGGGCTCCATCGTATCACCTGATATAGCAGAGGAATGCCCTCTTATTATGCCATGGTCCCGGACTGTGGCAATAAAAGAATTAAGCACCAGGGATCTGTACTTTCCTCTGTTTATTGATGTTTAGAGAGACTGCTCTCACAGTGCAGCTGTGGGGCTAGGAGTCTCAAAACTCCTTTATCTACAGCAATCATATGTGGGAAACTGCACTGATCTGTGCATGTTTTAATGCTATTTTGTGCAGAGTTGTTAAACTCATTTTTACCTATAACTATGTTATATTAGCTATAAGTGAGGCTGTCGCAAAAGTGCCACAGAATGGTAAGTTAAACTAAAAATCCTTACCCTAATTTGTAGTTTGGGTCAATTTTTTGGTGACTTTTGTGATTTGGATTGTCCCAAATTGAATTACTTTAGATTCAATCTAATTTTGAGGTGGAACACTGTTCCAAACAGAATAATGCTGTTGCACAGCTGCAAAGAAGGGAAACCACATGGAGCGCAATAAAAGCTCTAATTAGCATACAAATTACCCCAGAGAGATGAACGAAATTTGAGTTATTTCTGAAAAACCACTTTCAGTGTTCATACATATGAAATTAGTGTGCTTGTTCTACTGTTCCACCTTAGCAATTGTGCAGGTAATGGAATATCAAATGAATTACCGCTGGAATTCGGTAATTGAACAACCCAAGTGACTACGCTGAACCGCTTATTCAGTTATCAGGATTTTATTTCTTGAAAAGGAAAATGTGTTTCGTTTGCTGAAGCAAACTTCACCAGATGGAACTGACAAAGTATGCTTCAGCATACGAAACGCGTTTTCCTTCTAAAGAAATAAAATCCTGATAATTGAATAAGAGGTTCAGCGCAGTCACTTGGGTTGTTCAACTACGGGTATCCAGCGGTAATTCATTGGATATTCTATTACCTGCATATCTATATATACCTTGCTCCATGATGGCTCCAGGGCATTGCAACCAGACAGCAGTGATCCTCACCACCATCAGTTCTTTAATTAACTGAAGGCTTTTCTGAGTGTTGTGCCTCTTCCTGCACAACTCACTAAGGTAAGTGTAAAAGGAGATAATATACTAACCTTCTAACACACCAATCGCAGTACTTACGCTAGGGAGCGCTTTCTCTCTTTTTCTATTGCACCTTAGCAGTTGTGTTACTGTGAGGAGCATGACACAAAAACAATGAAAGATGACAAAATCATCATCCTCCAACTTCAAAAGTCACCCAGATTGCAATAGTCACCAGGAAGCCATCAATCAGGCACAAAAGGGCCCTATTCAGATATATCCCCAAATGCTTGTCCATAGGAAGCCAGCTCAGCAGGAGGCCGACAGCAGCAAAGCATTGTCAGTTAAATTCATTAGCACCTGACTCCGGCTAAAAATACATGGACTCTCAGGCCCCAGGAACTAAGGGTCATGCCAGTCTGAGAGGCAGTGATATTTCATAAAGATTTATGGGAGAACCGTTCATCATAGGTCCACCCAAGTTTCCTATTTTTAAATATGAATGGCGCAGGACAGCCATGTGTGGTACCAGGTCGTAGACTAGGCCCATCCGGGTCTGATGGTATCACTGGCTCAGTTCTGTCTCATCTCATGCCCTTGCCATACTACATACGAGCCCATTCTTTGTGTTCCAGACAAAAATGGCATGTCCCGAGAGAGAGGAGCATGTTGGCCTTCCCAGAGGTGTGAGTGGAAGTGTAGGGGGTGTGAAGTGGGCTGTCCCAGGACTGTTTAAAGTCGAAACCCAGGTTTGCCCATTGTCGTTTCTATTAGAGAGGGGTTACGCTGAGCATACAGGAGCATCAAGAACAAGCAGGCTACATTCACTCCAATGTAGGCCAGCACTAGGCTAACTTATAGTAAATAGACACATCTGCTGCTTCTTTGTAACCATATCTGTATTTGCACCTCTGACCAATATCTGTAATAGTATTGTCCTATGTATAAATTGTTTGCCTAGGGTGCCCTCAAGGTGAATTAAATCTATAAAATTTAATCTGGGTTAGTCTGTTATCTTGATCATCGATCCCATGTGTCCTTATTTTTGGTCTATTTAGAATATAGCTACCCCAAGGCTGGTTCCTGGCCTGTTATGTAAGTGGTAACTTAGAACCGTTCTTATCTGGCCAATGAAAACTTTGTTGGCAGTCTACTGGCTGAACTATTGGTGGGTAATAGATCTCTCCCTGCCATTCAGGGTTGTGGGCGAGTTTGGTATCCTCTCACACTACCTGGGTTTTCCTGTGCCCGTGTGGACAGGAGTTAACTGTAAAACTGTATCCTGATGACCTTGTGTCCTTGACCCCGTCATGACACACATCGACCCTCGAGTGGGTGCGGGCTGAGTTTCCTGACAGTTAGCTTCTAGCTGCCATTAGTAGTTATGCATTTCATTTACATATGCCAATGTCTACACGTGGTCGTAGTGCAATTGATTGTTCCTCCTCATAGTTGCATGAGATGCTGGCAAACTCATATGAAAATCCCCACTTATGTTGAAATTATAGTTTTGATTTACTTAAAGTTTGTTTTTTCACTTTACTTCTGCAGCCATTTTATCTGCCAATGAGCATACATTTATGTGTACTTTACTCCTTATCTGGCCATTTGTTATCCATAATGTTTGTTATTGTCTTATTCATCCACTGTTTTGTGGTTTTTTACTTTCCATTTTTATGTCTACAGGGGTTTTCCAATCTTTTACATTTATGCCATATCTACAAAGATAATAATTCCCCTATAACAATTTAAAAATAAAAATAAAAAGATTGACTTATTTCATTAATTTAGTCATCCATTGGTGTTGTCATTTGAAATTTCACAGTTGGGATTGGTTGGGCATACTGACAGTTGTGTTTTCACTACAGGTGTTGAGCTAAAAGATGGAGAGCACCACTCAATATCAATCTACATATGTAAAAAGCCTCCTTTTATTGGAACAAAATCTGTGAAATATTGATGTAATTATTGGCTATGAAAGACATGGACTGCAGATTTTGTAGTGTTGCAGGAAATCAGGGGCACTGGCAATATAGTGATTTATAATAGACGTCATTTCAGTAGCATATACAGTAGCTACTCTAATTACTTTTGAACAACAATTGCAATGCTTTCTTCCTCTGAGAATAAATTTTAGCAAATAATTGGCGTACATATAAAATAAGGGCTATTAATGTCCACAAAGCATTCTAAAAATAGGCCAATATGTGCTTTGCTCTGTTTTCTTTTGTGCAGCTACAGTACTAAATACATTTGAATTGAAAGTTATACAATAGGCAGTTCAGCATATTATATGGAGGAGGGCAGAGGAGCATGTTTAATTTTCTAAGTTTTGTGTGGGGCAAGGGGCTGTCTGAACTGATAATGATAATACTGCAGCAGTGTTTACTACAGTATATGTTGAAGAGGTCAGCTAGAGTGAGAAGGACATTGAATCAGTACCTATCTCTAATACTAAACGGTGTTTTAAGCCCTTTAATATTGACAGTACTCTTTTTTTATGGTTGCATGTGCCCCTATGGGACCTTAGTTGAAATTCCTAGTTTTAATTTGTGACGTTATTCTCTTGCTAGTCCCCTTTTAACGCCCTTAAGGACCCAGCCTGTTTGAGCCTTTTGTGCCTTCCCTGACACAGCCCTATTTTTTTGAAATCTACATTGTCAATTTATGTGAGAATAAACTTTTTGAACACTTTTACCTATCCATGTGATTCAGAGATTTGTTTCTCGAGGACACATTGTGCTTAAGTTAGTAAAGAAATTTTTATCCATACAATCCTTGTTTGTTTGTGAAAAATATAAAAATTTCATGAAAATTCTTTGGAAAAATATCGATTTTGAAAGTTGCAAAATTTCTGCGTGCAAGACAGATAGATTATTCACCACAAAATAGTTATAACTACATCTACCATATGTGCCACTATAGGTTGGGCATCATTTTTTAAATGTCTTCTTTTTTTTTAACGACATTAGAGGCTTTAGAAATTAGTATAATTCTCACATTTTCAAGAAAATTTTGCAATATACATTTTTTAGGGACCTACTCCAGTTCTGACTGTTCTAAGGGCCATGCATGTAGAACCCCCATAATGACACCATCTGAAGAAACTAGACCCGTTAACGTATTTACAACACTATTTAGGAAAGTTTGATAACCCTTCAGAATATTTCACAGAAATTAAAGCAAAGTGGAGGTGAACATTTCAAAATTTCAACTTTTTTTGCAGATTTTCAATATTTATCCATTATTCACGAATCTCAACGGTAAGATTGACAAGTAAACGCAACTTAATATCAAGTTACACGACAGTCTGCCGTTTTTAGAGATATCCATATGTGGCCCTATGCATTATTTGGCTCAACCATAAGCCCCCAGAATAGAAGGAAGCACCTTCTAAACTCTGGGTCGCTCATTTACAATACGATATTTATTTAGGCACCATTTCAGTTTAGGGGAACACCCTATGGTGCTAAAACTTAATAAACACCCCTAAATAGACTCGCAATATTGAAAACCTACAACCCCTTAATGATATTTCCAGGGTGCATTGAGTATATAGACCCCACAGGTGATTCACAATATTTTTTAGCATAAGCTGTGAAAAATAAAACAAGTTTTTCTCAATAATCGAAAATTTTAGCTTAGAAATTGTTCATATATACAAGGAATCCTGGAAAAAAGAACCATAAAACTGTGTTAAGCAATTTCTCCAGTTGCGCATAACCCAATCAATGTGGTGTAAAACTGCTGTTTGGGCACATGCAGCGCGTATAAGTGTGTCGTGCGTGCTAGCTATTTTTGCTTTTGGACCGCAGATGTGTTGGTGGGTTGGCGCATGTCGCGATATTGCCAAAAGTCCCAAAGTAGCAGAACAGGCGAAACCTTCCAGAATCGCCCCATTTTGGATTCAACACCATCAGGATCTCATCCTAGGGTGTACTGGCATTTTGGGATGCACAGGTGTTCCATATGTTTTTTTTTTTAGGTCATTTGAAAATTGGGGGAAAACGCAGTTCGGTGTCATTGTTATTTTGAGTTTCAATTTAAGCATTCGCCGGCATGTGTAAATGATGTAATAACTTTACCTATGGATGTCGGTACATATTAACAATGAATATAGATTTTATATAGTTTTTTCTGTTTATTACTTTACACAGTAGAAATACGTCTAAAAAAATTTCGTGTTATGTTGGTGTCTCTATTCTTACAGCCATAACTTTTTTATTTTGCTGTGTGCAGAGCTGTGTATAGGGCGTCGTTTTTGCGGATGAGTTGAAGTTTATAATTGGTACCATTATGGGGTTCCATATGATGTGCTATGTCTTCACTTTTATTAAGTTTTTTCTGAGATGTTTTGAACAAAATACAGCAATCTTGGTAGTGTTTTTTATTTTTATTTTTTATTTAGGGGGTTCACTGACGGTATATGTATGATAGTGGTAGCTTTTACTCAGCAGGTCAATACGATTACAAAGAACCGATATACCCCAATTTGTATTTTTTTTTATGTTTTTACTGCTTTTATACAATAAAAACACTTTTATTCACAACACACGGACAATCTCTCTCTTTATTTTGCATCGACCATAGTCTGAGAGCCATAACTTTTTAAATTTTTCTGTGCTTAGCTGTTGTAGGACATTGTTTTTTTGCGAGATGAGGTTGACATTTTTAATTAGTATCATTTGTTGGGGAACAAGGCTTTTTGATCGCTTTTAATATCCATTTTTTGAGGCCAGGGTGAAGAAAAATACTGCAATCTAGTATTGTTTTTTTATTTTTATATTAACAGGGCTCAACCGGCACATCCCCGTGATAAGTTAGCTTTAACTACTCTTTGGTCGCGTATCGATTAATGGCGATACCCCTATTTCAATAGTTTTTTTATGTTGACAGCCACTTTAAAAAAAAAAAGAAAAGTATTTTAGTGTGTAAAACAATAGCATCGCTATCTTCTGAAGCTAAACATTTTTTTATTTTCGACCATATACAGAGACTGTAATAAGACTTTTTTATTTCGGAGAACTGACGTTTATTGTAACAACTTTGGTGCATTCTAGGAGTTTTTGATCACATTTTAATTCCATTTTATGTGCTGCGGGGATGAACAATAATCTACTTTGTGATTGCTTTTTTTTTTTTTTTTTAAGGCATTCAGCATGCGGGTTAACATGACAGATTTATAGGGCAGGCCCGTTACGCCACGCGTGCGATACAAATATGTGTACTTTATTTATTTTAGATCTATTTTTGTGCGATTGGCGTTTGTAAAGGGGAAATATGGGCGGTGACACGTATTTTTTTTTATTTTCGTTGTTTTGTGTTTTATTGTTTTTTCACTTTTTAAACTTTTTTTTTCACTTTTGTCACTTTTTTATTTTACTTTTCCCATAAGGGGATTTGAATGAGAGATCTTTAGATCTCTCATTCAATACAGGAATCAGTGCATAGCTTGTTGGCTATGACTGGTTCCTATGACAAACTTCATCACGAAGCCGGGACAATGCCCACATGGCACGGCCGGGCATCCGGACGTCACCAGACAACCCGGAGGCTATTCTCTGCCTTCCGTGCTGTCTGTCCATAGGGCAGGAGCTGCACGGATCTTGCGATCCGTGCGCTGCTGCCTATAACGCTGGCCGTACAGAGACGCAGGAGGAGCGACTCCTCCTGCGTCTCTCTAATTATTGCGCGACCCGATCGTCGCGATAATTAAGTTGTTAACCGGCCCCTCCCCGTACGATCCGGGGTCCGGGGCCGACGCTAAAATGCGGGATGTCAGCTTAATATACATGCTGAACACCCCGCGCCCGATCGCATGTGCGAACTCTGCTTTAGGAGTCTCGCGCGATCCTCAGGACGTAACCCCCAAATGACCTGGACGTATGGATACGTCTAAGGTCATTAAGGGGTTAAAGAAGACAAACATAGACCAAGTTACACAAATTGTTTGCTCAACTTTTCTTTTCCACAGTGGCACAGTAAACTTACTAATTACAGTTGATAAATGACTGTGCAAAAAAATTTACAGATAGCTCTCCTATCTAATTCTATCTATCAATCTATCAATCTATCTATCTATCTATCTATTTATCTATCTATCTCTAGATTAGAGGTATATAGATATATGAGAGAGAGTAGCTATATGAGAGAGATATGAGAGTCGATATATGAGAGAGAGTCGCTGTTCTCTTAACAAAATCCCTCCCATGCTTGTGTTGGTTCATGCAGATGCACATCTCTTTAAAGATTCTTAACATCTATCAACTACCCTTATGCTTACTGACCCTGCTTTCAATGGCTCTGTATCCAACATCACCATTTGCCAAAATGTTGCCCAGTAGGCTATATTCTAACTACCTAAATCCTCACTGGACACCTAAACTTCCTTTCTCAAAATTCTCCCTCCCAACACTGACAGAAGGCAGTCCTGTATATCTGAACCTCACCTTCAGGGAACTCCGCTCTACCAAAGTTAACTGCACAAAGGCACCCTTGGTAGAGATCGCTAGCAGTCATCAAGAGGAAAAGCATAACTGCAAAGCTGAGGAACAAGCAATGAGGAGTCAACTTACAAGGTGGCAGGGATAAGGTCTGGTTCAGTTCAGCATCGGAAGTTCCATTTAGCACCTTGGTTGCAAATTCCATTGGGAATGACAGACTGACAAAGGTTATTTGACTTTTTGTATGAAAGTCATTTTACAAATGGGCCTCATGTATGAAAACTGTCTAGGTCTAAGACTGTCTGTGTTTCCCATAGCAACTAGTTATAGTTCCCTTTTTTTTCTTTAATAGCATACAAGTTTCTCTTGTTATGACCATCTCTCCCCACCTCTCCCTGCTCTCCCTTATCTCTCATTGCTCTAAGCTGCTACCAGTTACTCAATCAATCCACAATGAGTCACTTCCTGTAGTTTTATCTCTAGCTATGGATTCTGAAAGTGTCTCATATAGCTAAGTAAACACTCTTCAGAGCTTTGTAGACTGTGTAATGCCCTGACATTAGTGTAAGAGATTTATAAATTGTAACAGGAATTTCTAGGAACAGCAGAGCTAATGTGTAAATCACTGCTAAAGACCCACTCACAGCCTGAACAGTATGCATGATTCTAAAGCTTGCTGTGGCTCTGTGAACTGAATGCTGAGAAAAAAAACCTTTAAATTACATTACCAGAGTACAAAGACACATGGTTATACTCACAGCTTCATGGATGTCTATGGAGATGTAAGTATGTCATTGTGTTTGTGCTTTCAAGTAAATAATGTCCCATTTTTCTGTGATTTACATTACTAGAGCGCTTTACTTTTGTAGAGAAATTTTATATTACATATTATACTTATTTCCAGAAGACAACTCCTTTAATATCACAGCATATCTTAAAATAAAGAACAAACTTTTTTTTAATCTAAAGTACCAACTAAAAAGAGACATTTCTAAAATTATTGTTAATTATCAAATTATCTCCATATCCACCCAGTTCTAAGTGACTAAGATTGAACAAGTCTAGTGAAATTGAAAAGCAAAAAAGTGTGCTTGATGCTTTACCCTTTTCTTGTTGTTACCAGTGATTCCTTTTTTTCCCTATTGCAATGGGAACATTTCCCTCTCTACAGAACAGAGACGAAAAAAATTTGATAATTTTAAATTTTACAAATGTAATTCAATTGACAAGTAAGATTCATGAATTGGGATATAAAGGTCACCTCAAGGTCAAACTGAGTGTCTTTGGTGTAGACAAAGCTCCAACCAGGCTATTTAATATTCCTGGGTTTGTGATGAACAAAATGGTACACATCTCACATTTCCATTTTATTTTCAAGCGCTTTCACCGACAAAGAAGTAGCTAGAAGTACAGGGTAAGACAACTAAATATACCCATTTTAATAAAAAGTTTCTTAAGTACCATGTAAATTATTTTTTTTAGCACAAACCAGGGTACAATTAGATCAAAGTTTTTTTTTCCTTCAATACTATCTTCCCTTATTTCACTCTGCTCTTTAGATTTAAAAATAAAACTTTGGAATAATGTATAAAATTAAAAACATAGGAGGACATGTATGAAAACTGTCTAGGTCTAAGAATTGCTTTGTTGCCCATAGAAACCAATCAGATGTCTTCTCCTTTCATTTTTATACGCACAATATAAATAAAAGGGGAAACTCTCTGGTTTTAACTACTTGGCAACAAAGCTAAAGTCTTTACAGACTCTAGACTCTAGTTCTATTCTTACATGACTACCATAAAGTCTTTGTCTCTAACGCTTTGCAGGGTCCCTATCTCACACATTAATGAAATATTGATAGGATATGCCATCAATATTTGATAAGGGAGAGTTTTACCTCTGGGACCTGTACCTTTTTCAATAATGTCCTACCGCAACACTTGTTTCAAAATGTAGACGGGGCCGGGCTCATTTCTATTAGAGTTCCACATTTTCTAGAAATGTGCCCCTATTAATTGCTCTGTACCTCTTTATTGGCAGCTTGTTTATTTTCTCCTAGTGCATAGATAATCTTCAAATAGGCCCCCAACAACAACAGAAACTGCATATCATGCATGTCTATATGATAGCGTTTACTTTTGAGCTTTACTTCTGAGTACCAAATTGTAGGGAACAGTAAAACTTTCACGATATAGGGGTTGTTATGGGGTTGGGCATTTGTTGAGAGGCCCCCAAAACATATTATAGCATAGTTGGCCAAAGCTCTCTTTTTGGCGGAACAGCCAACTGTCTAATGTTCCGTGGGTAGAAAAAGTATCAATACCCCTTGAACTGTTCCTCATTATTAAACATTACAGCCACAAAAATAAATGTATTTTATTGATATTTTATTTGACGGAGCAACACAAAGTAGCAACTATTTAAGAAGTATAAAAAAAAATTATGTGTAACGATCTGGCAGTGACAGTATGCACTGACACGTTGATCATCAGGTAACAGGTGTGGATCCACTGTGATCACAGTGGATGAAGATTGTAGAGACGAAGACCATTCCAGGGAGCAGAGTCTAAGTGGCCCTGGTCTTCACCGGAGCCTACCACAAGGCAAGAACGTACTTCGCTGCAAGAACCCCAAAGTTGCTACCCCTGATGTGGCTATCTGCAGTGATAGCCAGAGAGTAGGGATGAGCGATTATAATCAACAAAGTTGAAATCGGCACCAATTTTTAGGCTGATCTATATTTCCGATCACGCGATATTTTTAGAGTTAGTAACTCTAATCTTACAATAATCTATTACTATCGCAACCATTTTCCAGCATTTTCCTGTCATTTTTTGGCCGCCAGCCATTCAGCTTCTGAGTATAAGGGGGGTGAGAGTGATGTACAACGTCACCACTTTGGGGTGTATGGATCTCATTGGCCTTGGAAAAAATATCACGACCTTCGTTTTGCATAGAACCAGCGTTCTCTGTTTCAGCAACCATTCCTTTCAGTGTCTAACATTAAAGCAAGTCGTCTGCTAAGTGTCTCCTCAATACAAGCTTCAGCTCAGAGACACAGTTCTTATCTTTAATTCATTACAGTACAAATATGCTTTAGCTGTGAAAATTAGAATATAGGTAGATTAGAGAATTTCAGTTCTTATTTAGTTAGAGAAATCCAGAAGGTCGGCACTGAAGTATAGTAAAATCATCCAATTTTATTGAAGCATACTTTCGAGTACCTTTTCTCATTTCTCATTGCTGCAAAAAATGCAATTTCTCATCCGTGTAACTTTTAAATAGCTGTATTGCACTTTGGTATGCCCCACTTTTTTCAAATACCATGTTGATGCCAATTTTGATACAGAAATTTTCTAGTAACTGAGTTTCTCCGTGTGTCATTGCTTGCAAAAATGCAATTCTCATCCGTGTAACTTTTTAAATAAGCTGTATTGCACGTGGTGCGGCCCATTTTGTTCAGAAGAGCCACCTGAACTTTAAATTGGATACAGAAATTTTATGTAGTAACTGTTGTGTAATTTCATTGGTGCAAAAACCACCTTATCTTTGTCTTTATCCGATAACTTTTAATATACAGATCTGTATTGCACGGTGGTGCTGGCATTCAGTTTTGTTCCAAAGAGCCACCTTGTACTTAAATTTGGATACAGAAACTTTGTAAGTAACTCGTTGGTGATAAATTTCATTGGTGGCAAAAACCACCTTTTGTTATTCCCGTATATACTTTTAAATAGCTATTGCACGTGGTGCGGCCCAGTATCTCTGTGTTTCTAAAGAGCCATCCTCTGAACTTTAAATCTTTGGATACAGAAATTTTGTAGTAACTGTTGGTTTTATTTCATTGGTGCAAAAACCACCTTTAGTAACCGTAAAACTTTTAAATAGCTGAATTGCACGTGGGTGCGGCCAGTTTTTTTCAAAGCAGCCACCTTGTACTTAAATTTTGGAAACAGAAATTATGTTACTGTTGGGGTATTCATTGGTGCAAAAACCACCTTTTTTTATCCCGTATAACTCTTTAGATAGACTGTATTGCACGTGCTGCGGCCCAAGTTAGTTTCAAATAGCCACGTTTGTACGCCAATTTTGATTATAGAAACATTTGATCTAGTAAACAGTTCCGTTGTCATTGCTGCAAAAAACGCAAATTTTTCTCATATCCAATGTAACTTTTGAATAGTTTTATTGCCACTCAGTGACTCTCATTTTGGGCGCAATAAGCGCACTTGTATGATAGTTTGTTGAAAACTATCAATTCCTAGTCCTACTGTGGGCATGCTTTGTAAATCCCTGTGACTGAAGGTAAGAACACTGTTGTATTTTGACTTCCCCTTTACGGTTCTTCCACCAGACCGCAATTTAACAGGTAATCGATAGAAAACATTCCTGTTTCTAATCCTAGTTGGCACTTGTAAATTAGAGGGATTTAAGAATAGCTGTGAATTTCTGCCGTCTTTTTCAATAACAGACTGTCCAAAAACTCTTCCACACCTTTCAAATTTTTATCTTTCTGAACAAGGATGGTAAATGCAGTTGGTAAGCAATGCAAAGAGGGGTATAGTGAACATGGAGGTAGAGGTACGTAGAGAGAGGTGCTCCTCTCCAGTGCTCGGCGACAACACACAAGCCAGCGGATCTTCGGTTTCAGGACCGTCAAGCCTGTCATCGCTGGGTCGGTGCCTTGTGAATCTCAGTAACGAACAGCGTCGCCAATCTGTTCTTCAGTGGTTAATGCAACCTGCATCCAGCAGTCTTATTACTTCCTCGACTCCCAATCATGGCCAAAAATGTCGAGCCATATCATCCAATCGGCATCATCCGTCCAACATGAAGCGAAGCAGCCAAAATGTCAACGACGTGTACTCCACCTTTGTGGTATAATCATTTCTGAAGAACCGTCTTTGTTGACAAAATGCGGTTGGGATCAGAAGGCATTTCAAAAGATCAAAGGGCCAATTAGTGATGCTCATTTTGGTCTGCTCCTGACGTCCAATTGCTGATGCCATCAGAGGAGAGAAGGAAGCCGGTCAATCGCCAAAAATCCCCGGGGGGGGTTTTTGGGGGGTGGGGTGGTCGGCAAAACCTTTAATGCCTGTATTGCTTGTAGCCCGCAGCTAAAGGATGCAGAATGTCAGACGATCAATCCCTATGTCTTGATGATGATCTGATGATGATGAACATTGCGGATTCCAACTTGGCCTTTTTCAGCAGAATTTGGTTGCGAGCGCTTCATCAACTGGACAGGAGGAAGACGATGGGGTAGTGTCAGTACGGGTCCCGCCTCAAAAAGAGAGCGGGCGGTCGCACAAGTCCGCTGAGTCCATTATTCCGCCAGCCACGATCTAGCGGTCAAACACGAACGGTCACTTCCTCCGTATTGCCGACGGAAAGGTCCAGGACCTCTCAAGCCTGGACTTTTTCAAGCAAGCACGGATTCACGCAGGTGATGTCTTATGCCGCCTTTTGCCGTAAACGCATTCAGTAGAGGGAAGAATCTTAGGTGTTAAACCACCACCAACATGTCTAGTCACATGCAGCGAATGCATGAGTTGAAATTGAGGGAACTCTTGGCCAAAAAATTCCACTAAACCGATCCTGGGCTTCAACCACTGTCACAGCGACTCTTGTCTACCGCCTCTCTGCCACAACCAACATTCCTCAGCTGCCAATGTACTCTCAGAGTCATGATCAAGGATCAGCCTCCCGCTCATCCTCCACTGTCGCCCGAGTACCACCAGCACACCTAGAGACCCCAACTAACCCCCATCTCATTCACCAGTTTGACCTACAGCGGCCAGTCTAGCAGCGGCCTTCTGTCTTCCAGGTTTGGGAGCAGAAGAAACACTTTAAACCCAAACCATCCCAAAGCCAAAAGCCTGAATGTCGGCATTGCCTTTTTCAGGCACATTTTTTAAGGGTTTAAGTGCGGTCCAGGACAGGTATAGTCAATGTCCCGTTCAACTAAAATGTTGGTTCAAAGACTCCTTTTTCTGGCACTTTTTAATCAGGGGGTCAGACGGGTTTAATGGTCATATGCGGTCAGGAAGGTTTTTAAATCAAGTCCGTTCAACTAAAAAGGTGGGTTTAAAAATCCTTTTTCCACACTTTTTAATTGTGGGGACAGGTTTAAGGGTCAGCTGCGGTCCAGGACAGGATATCAAATTCCCCGTTCAAGAAAATTGAATGGAAAATAAAATGCCCTTTTGGGACTTTTTTAATTTTTTGGGGGTTTTAGGTTTAAGGGTAAGCTGGGGACAGGACAGGGGTAGTGGGAAAAGTCTGTGACTTTTTTTCGTGATTTTTTGCCTAATTTTCTTCCTAAGATGAGCACGTATCCATTTTTTGTTGTGGTGTTAATTCCAGCTTTCCCCCCCCTGTTTGGGGTAAGAATGAAAGGGGGTTTTTTTCCTCCCAAGATTTTTTGGTTTTATCGGCGATAATCTTTTTTCGACTATCGATACTTTATATAATTACCGATATCGACTAACGAATTTATAAACGATGTTGACACAATGTATCACTACCCGAAATGCAGGACAGGGACATGGAACAGCAGGGGTATAGGTGGAAGAAAGGTCCCAAAGGAGGGTACAGCTGGGGACTGCGGAATACGAAAAAACAGAATAATGCAATGGCAGGAATACAGCAGGAATAAACACGGGTGCAGGAACAGCAGATAAAAGCGCAGGGAAATCAGGAGCCCCCTTATGGAAATTAAAAAACTGTATTCAGGAATCTCAGGGGTTAACTTAGCAGAACAGCAGAACCCAGGAGCAGGTCAGGAGCTCTGATAGACAATAATGAACTGACCCTGGAGCAATGACATAAAGTTCCTTATATTCCAGAATGTCGAAGGTCACTGGCCAGGTAATTGGGACACTGTCCCTTTAAATAACAGAGCAGTTCTGCGCCCAATGGCGCACAAGCACATGCACAGGAGGCCAAGGAGCAGGAGTGTGGGTTGGTTAGTAGTAAGGGCTGGTGGGCACTGCCATTGGACAAGAACCGTACCGGGATGGGTACGTAAACTCGCGACACCCGAGGTGGGGACACAGCGGAAGCAGAGCAAACATGAACACGCCGCAGTCCAAAACAGAGGCTGCAGCATGAATTCTGACATAATGTGCGCTTTCCAAACTTAAAAAACTGAAAAATATGGCGTGCATATGTATTCTGCCCCCTGTGCTCTGATAGCCCTAAATAAAATCCAGTGTGACCAATTGTCTTTGAAAATCAATTAGTAAATACAATACATCTGTATATAACTTAGTCTCGCTATAACTAAAGCTGTTTTGTGAAGGCTTCAAAGGTTTGCTAAAGAGCGTTAGAGAACAAACAGCCCCATGGAAACCAAGGAACACACCAGGCAGCTCAGTGGCAAAGTTGTTGCAGGGTTAGGTTTTAAAAAAAATAGCCCAAACTCTAAACATCTCACAGAGCATTGTTAAAACCATCATCTGTAAATGGAAGTAGTAAGGCACAACTGCTAACCTACCAAGAGATGGCTGTTCACCTAAACTTAAATCACACACAAGGAGACCACTAATTACAAAAGCAGCCAGGAGGCCTACGGTCACTCTGGAGGAGCTGCAGAGATGCAAAGCTCAGGTGGGAGATGCTGACCACAGAACAATTATTAGTCATGTAGTCCACAAATCTGGCCTTTATGGAAGAGTGGCAAGAAGACAGCCCCCCCCTTTTTTTTTAAAGCAAGCTACATTGTCTTGCTAAAATATTCAGCCCCCTTCAACTTTTCAACCTTTTGCCACATTTCAGGCTTCAAACATAAAGATATAAAATTTTAATATTTTTTGTGAAGAATCAACAACAAAGTGGAACAAAATTTATTGGATATTTTAAACTTTTGTAAAAAAAAATAAAAAAAAATGAAAAGTGGGACGTGCAATATTATTCAGCCCCTTTACTTTCAGTGCAGCAAACTCATTCCAGAAGTTCAGTGAGGATCTCTGAATGATCCAATATTGTCTTAAATGACTGATGATGATAAATATAATCCACCTGTGTTTAATAAAGTTACATCTAAAGGCACCTGCTTTGTGATATTCTCAGGGTTCTGTTTAAAGCACAGAGGGCATCATGAAGACCAAGGAACACACCAGGCAGGTCCATGATACTGTTGTGGAGAAGTTTAAAGCCGGATTTGGATACAAAAAGATTTCCCAAACTTTAAACATCCCAAGGAGCACTGTGCAAGCGATCATATTGAAATAGAAGGAGTATCAGACCACTACAAATCTACCAAGACCCGGCCGTCACTCTAAACTTTCATCTCAAACAAGGAGAAGACAGATCAGAGATGCAGCCAAGAGGCCCATGATCACTCTGGATGAACTGCAGATATCTACAGCTGAGGTGGGAGAGTCTGTCCATGGGACAACAATCAGTCGTATACTCCACAAATCTGGCCTTTATGGAAGAGTGGCAAGAAGAAAGCCATTTCTCAAAGATATCTATAAAAAGCCTTGTTTAAAGTTTGCCACAAGCCACCTGGGAGACACCAAACATGTGGAAGAAGGTGCTCTGGTCCGATGAAACCAAAATCGAACTTTATGGCCACAATGCAAAACGATATGTTTGGTGTAAAAGCAACACAGCTTATCACCCTGAACACACCATACCCACTGTCAAACATGGTGGTGGCAGCATCATGGTTTAGGCTTGCTTTTTTTCAGCAGGGAAAGGGAATGTGGTTAAAATTGATGGGAAGATGGATAGAGCCAAATACAGGACCATTCTGGAAGAAAACCTGTTGGAGTCTGCAAATGAGACTGGGACAGAGATTTATCTTGCAACAAGACAATGATCTCAAAGGTAATGCAAAATCTACGATGGAATGGCTCATAAATAAACGTATCCAGGTGTTAGAATGGCCAAGTCAAAGTCTAGACCTGAATCCAATTGAGAATCTGTGGAAAGAGCTGAAAACTGCTGTACATGTCCCATTAGAGCTACACCATTTTTTTTGTGTATTTTGCACCATAAAACTGTTGACGCCCTCTTCTCTATATAAATTAACTGTTGTACACCAAAACTAGGCACATTATACTGCAGGCATGACACATTTGAATGCACCCAAAGTAGGCGCATCAAATATCCTAGCAATGATATGCTATGTGCCTAAATTATGCTAAGCGCCTAGATTAACTGTATTAATTTCACTATGCAATTTATACCAGATGCTAGATTTTTGACAGGTTCTTTCACTCAGGCGCACTATACACTCATTTGCATAATTGTGTGGCAGCGCTTCTTTTCTGACATGTCTATCTATGTGTAGTGGAAAGAGAACACCGCACATCATCCTGAACATACCCTCACCACTATGAAGCATGGTAATGGCAGTGTCATGCTGTAGGAATGCCCAGAGTTGACGGGAAGATGGATGGAGCTCAAAACAGGGCAAAGCTTGAGGAAAAACCTGTTAGAGGCTTCGAATTAAAAGATTGTGGCATAGGTTCACCTTTCAGCAGGACAATGACCCTAAAAAATACAGCCAAATATATAATGGAATGGTTTAAAAAGGGCCTGTCAATGTCCAACCCTAAATTCCACTGAGAATCTGTGGCATGACTTGAAAATTGCTGTTCACAATCGTTCACCAACCAACCTTTTGCAAAGAAGAATGGGCAAAAAGTCCAGCCTCCAGAGATGCAAAGGGTATGAGACATACCCTAAAAAACTTGAAGCTGTCATGGCAGCAAAAGATGGTCTTACAAATTATTGACACTTTACACTTCACAAATACTACTTTCTCTATCACATAAAAGATCAATAAGATACATTTGTAGCTGTAACATTAAAAAATGATAAACAGTTCAAGGGGTATGAATACTTGTGCAACCCAATATATATGGTAGCATCTCAACATGTACCCAACTAATTATGTCAGGGAGAGAAGGATCGGGTCAGATATGTTGAATTTGTATGGCCAATAGTTTTCTGTAGAGAAAAATCATCACCAGAAATTTTTATTACCAGCCATGGTAAAACCAAAATCTGCAGCCTGATACTAATAGAATTGGAAGGTCCATTAATTTTGGGCCTTTCCATCCTAAAAATGCCAAAATTTAGGGTGGTGGGGGTTGCACACCTAAAAAGTAGTTCTAGGTACTCAGTGGAAGGAAGACACAAATTCATGTGTTCCTTAAATCACAAGTAGAGTATTTCCACGGCACACAATTTAGGAAGGCATCAAAAGAGTTTGTTATTTAAAGGTCAAAGAGCTTTATTGAAGCAAAATGGCTCTCATGCATGAGGGGAAGAAAAGTAAGGGGAAATAAATAGTGCAAAAAGAAAATTAGGGTAATTTAAAGTCCTTATGTTATCTCACACAAGCAAGAGTTATCCATGATGTCATTGATGGTGTAAGCAATTAGTCCATTAAATCATAGGGTGAAGTGACTGTTCTGGATGCATCATGCTTGTAAGGGAAAATTGATTCAGAACTTCCAATTCGTTAACCCTTTATTCGAACATGAGAGACCAAACAAGTGTCAGTGATATTCCTAGTTCGACGGTTGTTTAGGATGTGTGGAAATATGTGTGGAGATATATAGTTCTTAGAAACATGTTCTGCTCATTAGTCCTCCTTAGGTGGCCATAATGTAGAGTAGATTATAAAGCCTATATAATGTGGCGTTTCGGTACATAGGACCTTTATCAAGAAATAGGTACTGTAATAGAGTGAGGCCTGATGCTATCCTCACAGATAACCCTTGCTTGTGCGAGATAGCATACGGACTTTAAATTCCGTTAATTTTCTTTTTGCACTGTGTATTTCCTCTCACTTTTTCCCCTGATGCATGAATGTCATTTTGCCCAAATAAATGCCAAAATCTTTTGATGCCTTCCTTAATTTTGTGCAATGGAAAAACCTAAAAATACCAGCCCACAGCCACCCCAGAGGCAAAACATCACATCAGAGGGTCTGCTTCACATGGTAACCCAGCTCTTCACAGTATCCCTGATGCATTGGGTACTGGGGTAATAGTGAGAGGTTGTTAGTGTCAGCCTTGACAAAAAACACCACTGGCTGACACCAAGACCCAGTAATAAAAATGGAGAGTCATCTGTCAGAAACTTCCATTACTAACACTGAAATAAAATGGTAAATAAACCACTGACATAACAGAAAAAAAACATGGACATAACTACATCCCTTGTTGACGATCTTATTAAGGAAAAAGATCAAACAGTGGTCTGATGTAGTCCAACAAATCTGATAGAGTCCAAAAAGGAAACCTATAAAAAAAAAACAGAAACACTACGCAAACATACATAAGCTAACCAGTGTCCAGGGAAGCTCTGTGATGCCACATCCTCACAGCAACCTATTTTCCTACTAGTATGGAAGCTAGGTATCTGCTTTGGGGGATTTGGCATTATCCATCTTTTCTGGAGGTTGTTTAGGTTATTTAGCACCCGGGAAATTTGGGTAACATCCCCCATAGCATATATCCAACTTTCCTATGATAGGAAAGCTGAGTGCCTGCTGTGGGGGATGGGCACCACAGACAGACACACACAGACACGTGCACACACACAGACATGCATGCACACAAACACACAGACATGCATGCACACACATACACAGACTTGTACAGGCACACACAGACATGTACATATACACAAACAAACACCCATGAACAGATACATACAGACATGCACACACAAAGTCATACATGCACACACAGAGATGCACACTTACACCCATGTAGAATATCAGCACCAACGTTCAACGTATACCTTTAAGCAACAAAAGATCAAAAAACAAGCCTTTTCCAAAGCCTCTAAACTCTGCATCAGATAATTGGTGAACTCCACACTTCCTTAAATTTCCTTTTTATTTCTTCACAAATTTCTTCACAATTATTTAAGACAATCGTATGAAACATTTAAAACAGTATAAATAAGCTGTGGTATGCTTATAATTTTTCGTCCGGCAAGGAGCCACCATTGATTCAACAGCGATTCATGAAGATAGCAAGGAGACGCCTAACACTGGGCGGAAAAGCATACCTGTGCTATGTCTGTGCCTGTACATGCAAACCCATGTACAGGCATAGACATACATGCACACATACACATCCATGTACAGGCATGCACACTTACACACCCATGTACAGACATGCACATAAATACAGACGGACACACAAAATGTACTTGATCACCATGCAAGCCTCAGCATGGTGTTGATAAGCAGCCTCATGCACAGGTCATTAAGGAAAGGGAAACACAGCAGACAGGATTGCAGACAGCTTCCTTCTCTTGAGCTTCTGCAAATTGCTGTGCTGAGATCTTCCCTCTCCCTCTTCTCTGTCCCGATGTTTTGAGTAAGCTCCGACTAAGGCTTCAAAATGCTCAGTCAGGAGAGCTCTTGCAGGAGGCATGCAGTGCTGCATGAACTCCGGTGACTGCACTGTTTAAATCCATAAACGTGCCACAGAATAACCTGCCCCTCCCATTCCCTCTGCACCAGAAGGGAGGCAAGATAACATTGAATTTTTGATCAATTTATTGGAATTTATTCTTACTGAAAATTATTTTTCTTTTCAGGATAAATTTTGCATTCAGAGAAAGGGGACCGCCATGGGGTTAAACGTATGCTAACAGGTTTATTACTTACCTTGAGGAAGAATTTATCTATGGGTCCCACCATTTCAGACATGTGCTTGGATGGTGGCGTTACATAGATGATACTTTCATTATTTGGAGAGGTACGGTGTATGAACTGACTGCAATTTTCCAGTTTTTGAATACCATAGATGAAGACATTAAATTTACTATGTCCTATTCTTTACATAGATTACAATTTTTGGATAATATTGTTTATAAACATGGGAATACATTAGCTACAGATCTTTTTGTAAAACCTACTGACAAAAATAATACTCTTCATTACAATAGCTTCCATCCAAGAGCCATGGTTAAATCTTTACCGTATAGCCAATTTACCATATAGCCAAAAAGGATTGTTTCCAATTCCTCCCTCTTTGACAGCAGACTTGAGGAGATGTCCTCTAAATTTCAGGCACGTGGTTACCCCAAATCATTAATATTCTTACATAAAAAGAGAGTAAGAGATATGGATAGGAACGTACTACTCGGGTGTGCAGAAAAAGATCCAGAAGAACAACGGGTAACTTGTGTAACTGTGTTTAATAAATTCTCTCAAAAAATTTGCAATTTGATTTGTAGAGAGTGGCATATCCTCAAAACCAATTTTCCTCAAATTAAAGAGTGTGCTGTTCCACCCAGGATGGCTTATAGAAGATTGAAAAATCTTAGGGATATATTAGTCCCTACTGAACCTAAAAGTTGTCCCAGTCTCACTCAATCCAGATTAGGTTGTTTACCTTGTCTTTCTTGCCAAAGTTGTCAACACCTTATTAAAGGTGATACCTTTATACATCCCAAAAATGGAAAAAGTTTTTAAATTAATTACTTCCTAACGTGCAGGAGTAGTTATGTTATTTATGTCCTTATGTGTCCCTGTAAATTATTATATGTAGAGATGGGAGAATTGATTCTAACGAAGTGGAATTCGTTTGGAATTTCAGGAAAACTTCGGTTCTGAACGAAGTCGAAGTTTGGGGTACTTCGGGTGAACGAAGTGTGCTTTTGATTGATAAAATGGCTGCGAGCACATGACGTTACATGGGCAAAGCACTCTGGGAGGAAGAAGGGCATAGCCTGCATGACATGTGCAGAGATGAAGCCAATCAGAGACCGGCAGGATTCTGTGACGTCACCGCACTATATAAGTCCGGGCGCGACGCTGGGAGCTCACACTCCTCTCACTGTACTGATCAGGGAAGGTGCTGCTGCGGCTGATTGTGATAGCTCTTACTGAATAACTGATTTTTATACAGCGATTTTTGTGGGGTGTCTCAGCTTGTCTCAGAGACTGCTTTTCTTAATGTTCTATTTCTGATTTTTTGGGGTATTGGATCTGAAACTTAAAACCCGAATTTTGGAACATCTAAATGATATCACTAATCTCTCAAACCGCAACAGACCACACCTTTCTAACCATTTTAGGGATGTACACAATTCAGATTTCAGCAACTTAAAAATTATGGGCATAGAAAGGGTTACAAAACCGCCTCGAGGCGGAAATATAGATCAGATATTACATGACAGGGAGGCTTTTTGGATTCTCACCCTCAATACCTCTGTCCCTAATGGATTGAATATGAGACGTGAACTAATGTTCCATTACTAATGCTTTAGTGTTTTATTATCTTTTGATTAATCCATTTTCATTTTTGTATTATATTCTATACTATTAAGATATTAGTGATGTCCAATTACCCGTACTTTAGGGACCTAGGAAACCTGTGTGTATAAGTTTAATGCAGTCTATATAATAATTATTATGATCTTTATTTTAGCACATTGATATTACTATCATCTTACATTGCATTTTCTTTGTTCTGTTCCTATATATGCTACTCCTATGCTGCTCGTTTTTGGGCTCTTGATATTGTTACCATCTTTTTCCGCCGGCAGGCATCCTACGTGTCTCCTGCGTGTCATGCCTTTTGCTAGTTTTAGTAGTTGACATCTTCTGGTCTGTGCACATGTCGTAACGTCACTTCTGGTTTACACGCTCCGTATCGGAATTGTACGCTACTCGTTCAGAACCCACCGAACTGGCCTGCAGGTATAAGTATTTCTCTTCTCTTACATTTTTGTATATAAGTTATGCTTATACGTAATGATTTTACTATGAGTAAGGGTGTTGTATCGCCCGAAACGCGTTAGTGTGTTTTACCTGGATGGCTTTCTACCGAGGTTATCTGTGCTTTTATTTAATATATAATTAAAAGTCATTAAGTTTTACTCCTGGATGTGTTGTGGATTCGCTGGATCAACTCCTTCCTTCACATTGCCTCTACACGTCGTGCTCAGGACGGGATCCGTGCGAATCCAACTATACTGCTGCATCGTTGTGGGTGAGCTGATCAAACAAACTTTGTCTTGTATGATACTATACTGAGCTCTGATCGTGCACACCTTCCTAGCAGTTGTGATGTATCTCTTCTGACACCCTCGGTATAACCACACTATTATTATGACTGAAACAACCAGCAGGCAACAAAAAGCCGCATTAGTATTTCTCAATAGTGGTGGAACAGCTTCCAGGCCACCTGATTTCTTGCCTAAGCTAAAAGAATATGAGAAACTTAAAACACAGGAATTACATGTGTGGTGGGACCATACCACCCTGGGAAATTATTTACAACGAGAGATGATTCCTCATGGTTTGAGGATAAAGAAAATCCCTACAACCATTTTTTCCCAAGAGTTTGTGACTGAATGGAACACGATTCTTACCAACTGTTCCTTTAACCTGATGTCCTTGCTTGTCAAATATGAGGATCAAAAGCTGAAGAAGCTATCAGAGGATTTGGAAAAAATGGAGGAGGAGTTGAAGTCCTTTAGCGACCAAACCAACTATGAAGCAATGCGACTCAAAATTGATGAGAATATCGACAAAATAGAAAATTCTATTATGGAAACTAAAAAAATCGAAATTCCAAAGAGATACATTGGATTACGAAAACAATGTGGTGTACGAGTGGGGACGAAGAAGGTTTGATTCTTCCACACCAAAATCTATCCTGAAACGTAAAGCATCACAACATACAGGTAGATATCATCAAAGACGGGTCAGCTTTGGCTCCATGGACTCTGTTTCTACTGCGGATACTAACCGAGATTCAACAGATGATTCAGCTACAAGCGTAACCAGTAAAGAATCCGTCCCACCTTACTACCGAAAAAACAAAAATAACCAGAAAAAATCAAAAAACGTAGTCGGAGAGGAGTAGGAAACATCATCGAAAAGCCCAAAATGAAAACGCGGCAAGCATCGACGGATTAAACCAGCAACCAAATATTGATGTCCTAAATCTTTCCTCCACTCAATTGGATTCAACTCAAAATAGAGTCTTATCTCTGGGGCTAAACTTCGGTTTACAGCAAGATTTCGATTTGTTCTCCACTGTAAAGGATATCAATAGATTCGTACGTACTCTTACCTTGAAACGTCATTTTTGGTCAGATGAAGAGGATCCTGTCATTGATGAGAATGCAGTGCGGGTTTACAAGCCTTCCAATAATTATAGGAATTTAACATTCAAGGAAATGATGTCCATTCTTACACTGGAGGACTTACAAGATCTGTCTTCTGTACACCCTGTTCAGTCATCCCAGATGCCAACATTTGCTGTCCCCAATAGAGATTTTTATCAACTACAATCTGTGCTTTTATTCAATATATAATTAAAAGTCATTAAGTTTTACTCCTGGATGTGATGTGGATTCGCTGGACCAACTCCTTCCTTCACATTGCCTGTACACGTCGTGCTCAGGACGGGATCCGTGCGAATCCAACTATACTGCTGCATCGTTGTGGGTGAGCTGATCAAACAAACTTTGTCTTTTATTGGATCTGAAGTCCAGTGTGCGTCCACTGCAGCTGCATATACATTTTAATGCTATCTGCTCACAGCACATTGAATATCCAAGGGGGATCTAAGACAGTTCCTGTTGTATTCATTTAAAGAAACAGCATTTTTACAATACAAATACCACTTCATTTTTGGCTGCTCAATTTTTTTGCGCAATTTACATCCAGGGTTAATTAAGCGTTTTTTTCTGCTGGGTGACAAAAATAAACGTCTTTTTCACCGCCAAAAATTACAATTTTCTGTAGCATAATTCAAAAAGCGAAGTATAAAATTTAAAGTCTTTTCTCTTGTTGTGTAGCGTAGAAAACACGCCATTGTAACACGCAAAAAAGCTCGTAGTTTGTGGTTGTTCAATTGTTTGGCGCAATTTGCCTCCAGGGGTTAATTAAGCGTTGTTTTTCTGCTGTGGTGACAAAAATAAACCCTCTTTTTCACCGCCAAAAATTAAAATTTTCCTGTAGCATAATTCACAAGCGAAGGTTAATTACAATCTTTTTCTTGTTGTGTAGCGTAGAAAACCGCCTTTGTAACACGCTCAAAAGCTCATAGTTTGTGGTTGCTCAATTGTTTGGCGCAATTTACATCCAGGGGTTAATTAAGCATTGTTTTTTGCTGTGGTGACAAAAATAAACCGTCTTTTTCTCCGCCAAAAATTACAATTTTCCTGTAGCATAATTCACAAGCGAAGGTTAATTACAAATTTTTTCTTTTGTTGTGTCTCGTATAAAACACGCCATTGTAAAAACGCTAAAAAGCTTGTAGTTTGTGGTTGCTCAATTGTTTGCCGCAAATTACATCCAGGGGTTAATTAAGGTTGTTTTGTTTCGTGGTGAAAAAATAAACCGTCTTTTTCACCGCCAAAAATTCAATTTTCCTGTAGATAATTTCACAAACGAGGTTAATTACAATTTTTTCTCTTTTTGTGTAGCGTAGAAAACACGCCAATTGTAACACCTGCAAAGCTGTAGTTTGTGGTTCTCAATTGTTTGGGGCAATTTACATCCAGGGGTTAATTTAAACGTTGTTTTTTTGCTGTGGTGACTCCAAGAAACGTCTTTTTCACCGCCAAAAAATACAATTTTCCTGTAGCCTAATT
>JAODAL010027216.1:0-55325 GCA_025379985.1 Phyllomedusa bahiana
GGCGCAAATGCCCCAAAGTGGTCGTCGATGTCTAAATGCGCCTAACGAATGTGTTAGGCGTATTGTTCATAAGACTCGACACTTTGTAATACGTATAACAAAAGGGTTGTTCTGGGGGTGTTATGGAGGCATGTCGCACCACACTCATAATATTAGACACATATGTGAATGTGGGTCGGCAAAACTAGGCGCATTACTGCTCGAACAAACAGACCTATTAGAATGTGATCTGCCTGAGCCCGAGGAGTCAAAGTGGATCTAGATTTGCTGTTAGGGAAAAAAATATCCAATATTTTTCAACTTACACCAGTACATTAATAAAAAGTAATTTATGATATTTATCAAACTATCTAAAATTAAATATTTAAATTTAATATAAAATCTAAAAATATATAGTATCCCAAAATATAAAAATATCTCCCATAAAATGCATTTAAATTTAATAGAATCTAAAACTAGTTTTACATTAAATAATCCACTGTTGTTGTTGTTCAGATTTTACAATTTTTAATTATACTACATTAAATTTTAAATAGATTTTTGCTGCTCTCACCCTTTATTCTACATACAGCAAGAACCAGCACACCACAGGTCTGTCTGGGACCTGTGTTCCACAAAGCAAAATAAGTACCATAGGTTCTATTCACCGACATGCTATTCTAATGACTTCTCCTTTATTTCCAGCCTGTCTATAGCCTTTATACATGTTAGGCGCATTACTTATGCACCTAAGTTTCGTAATACGCCTAAACATAGGCGAGGTGCGTCAAACTTTAGACGTAATTTATAATCACACAAAAACCACTTTCACAAACTGGTGCATTATACACTGAAAACGAGACACGACGATTCACTTCGAAACACCTTCCATCATACAGGTCTTCCTAAATGTTAATGTTAAAAACAGCTCAAGCAAGATGGCTGTCACCCAGAATTATACAGAAAACTAAATTCAATAATCGACATTCAGAAAATAAAAAAATGGTACGAGAAAAAGAAGATGTATCATCATATGGTTTTAACCCTCTGCCGACATTTGACTTATGTCATGCAGAGCCTGCTCCATATGGGGCAGGTGAATATTACAGCTGGGACCCCCGCTACCTGCCCTGATCAATGAAAATTTTGATCCTGGCTGTTCAATACTTTAGACACTGCAGCAATCGTGGCCACATCTAAGTAAATGAGATATCAAACTGTGGACTGTTCCGATATCCCCATCCCCTACTACAAGAATTGTAGTGCACTGAGTTACCCATGTATTCCAAGGAATTACTTCCTCAATATTTAAAATCTAAAATGCAGCTGTAAGGAAATACAGGGGCATACAAAGGACAGCAATGGAGACCTTATTAAGGCCTAAGACTGTCCCTTAAAACTGTTAGCCCCATGATAGAAAACCTGTTGTCATACACTCTTACATCTGTTCTCCACTTCTTGCTAACCTAACAAATATATCAAAGACAAGTCACATTAATATGACCACCAACCATTATCCAGAGTAACCATCCCGTGCAGCACAAACAGCAGCTAGATGGGCTGGGAATGATACAATAAGGTCCTGGTAGGTTGTCACAGTTATCTGGAGCCATGCTGACTGCAGTGCATTCCACAGCTGTTGGAGGATCTCTACAGTAGAACCAACATAACAATTGAGGTAGTCCCACTGATGCACAATTGGATTCAAGTCTGGTGAACTAGATGACCAGAGTATTATTTGGAAGTCTTAGTCATGGTCTTCCAACCAATGTTGGACATTTCTGACATGTCCCATTGTCTTGCTGGAAAATCCCCCCCCCCCCCTTTCCCCCACAGGAAGACAATCAGTGCCTTCCAAATGCATGAATGGGCCGAGAATGCCATGAAAATATTCCTCAGACCAATGCTACCACCACCAGCTTGTGTTCTTCTAGCAATGGTAGCAAGGTGTTTGTGCGTTAATGTTTCTCACCTGATGAGCCAATATCCAAACATTCAATAAAGCAGATAATGTTGGAAAAGGCAACCCTTTGCTAATTAGTGGAGGTCCCACTCAGATACCTGTGAAAATTTAAGCCTTTCCTATAAATGCAGCTTTATTACAGTCCCATATGCATTAGGGTTCATTGTACTGTTGTTTGAGACACAAGTCTGGTAGCCCCTGGTTAATATTAAGGGTCTGTCCACACGGCATGGTTTATTGGTCGGATTTTCAGATGGTTTGCGGATTTGGAAACCATCTGAAAACCAATAAGAAACAAATACCATAGACGTTAAAAGAAAATCTGCCCGGTTTCTACACTGAGCGGATTTCCAGCCAGGGGGATTTCCAGCCATCGGCATTCCGAAGAACTTGGAGTATGCACAATCACACAAAGGTGTGCAATTCAATATTTATGGGGGAATGGGCGAATCCGCAAACCGTGGACAGAACCGTCCTCCAAAACCTTTTAAAGACAATAAAATACCGATCGGATTCTTAAACAGAATACGACCGGCATTTTACATTTGTCGTGTGGATTTACCCTAACAGTGAGCTACTCCAGTATAGCTTGGCGATTTTCTCTTGCACATCTTAGTAACAGCCCCTTTCACATCATTGGCACGTACTTGCACAGGTGTAATTTCTCCACTCATGATACCCTTTCACCACAGCAGCACACTAAGTTCACAAACTGTGCAGCTTCAGAAAAACTGCCACTTTTGGCCCAAAATCCAATCATCCCTTTTTGAAACTCTGATATAATCACCACTTGGCAGCAACAAGGGATAGGTGTGCAGACAGCCTAGCGCACACCTCATGCCCACCAAGCCAGATCACGACACATGACTTCTTTCATGAGCTATGTGCTGCCATCGATGAAATTAGAGTAGTCATAATAATGTGACTCAATTGTATATGTTACTAAACTGTAAAGAAACAACTGTGACTCCAGAATTAGATTACACAGGATTTGTTTGTAGTCTGTTACCACAGAGATTCATTGGTTTGCATAAGAGTGTTAGATATAAAATGGTTGGAAATGTTTTAAGGTGTCCAAGATTATGACAAATCCCTGTATGGGCCAGGATTGTTGTAGAATAAAAAATGGACTGGAATTCTACAGCCATCCCTGTTCTAATGCCACCATTGGTCCCCCAGCAATGGCATTTTATACATCGTTCATGTAACCTTGCAGCCAATCACTGGCCTCAGCGGTAATGTGATGTATATGTAAGCAGATAACCCAAAGGCCAGATACTGGATTCATGGTCACATGACTTTACGTGGCTTTAGTGGTAAGTTTAGGTTTTTTCTTTATTCCACAACAGCCCCAGTCAGTAGAGAAGTTTATATAAAAAAAAAACCTCAATAATTAGACAACTCCTTTAACCCCTTCCCAATATTGGACATATGGATGTGTCTAGATGTGGGAAGGTGCTCCTGTAAATGGACATATCCATACATCCAGAAGCAGAGCCTACATGATCGGTACATGCAACCAGCTGTATATTGTCATGCACAATTGGCCAGCTACTCCAGTCGTGGGGGATTAACACCTTAGATGCCACAGTCAATTGCGACCGTGATGCTAAAGGGAATGACAGAGAGAGGCCCGTCTATCTCCATTGACAACCCATGGCATGATTGCAGGGTGCCGATGGTTTCCACGACCACCTGGAACCTTAACAAAAGCTGGCAGGTGAAGGTGAGTCACCACGCCCAGCTGTTTCCAGAGGGCATGGTGATTTACATTTGATAATACAGTGCAGTACAGCCACCCACTGCATTGTATGATATGAGGACAAGTTAAAAACCTGTGCACGACTCTCTATTCTGTTCTCTATAGAATAGAAACTAGTAAGCAAGCACAGACCGCTCTCCATTCTGAGCCAACACTTTCAGGGCCTGTTCCTGAGATAGATACTGGTCCCATAGGTGGAATCCGCATCTATCAGACTTTGATGGCACATTTTATCAATATGCCATCAAAGTGCATGGTGGCAACACCCTTTTAAGGCCTATAAATTAGCTTGTTATGTACTGTACTGTATTTTATCAGCAATCTAACGATCACGAGTCTAGTCCACTATGGGGACTAGAGAAAACTAAATCACATGGATCAGAAAGAGCATTAAAAACTCATTCCCACATAAGGTGACACATGTGATATTTGAAATATAAAGCTCATAGAGGTCAAAACTGGCTGAGGCGGTAAGGGTTTAACCATAACATGTTGCTTAACGTGTCAATTGAATTGCAGCTGGACAATAAAAGAAAATGGTTGAAAAAGTGTAAATGTAAGTATTATAAATATTAAAACCTTATTTTGTATGTTAATTATACACTACTCACTAAAAAGTGATATTTAGCTTTTGGTTGAAATCTCAGGATGAACATAAAGGGCCACATGTATGAGAACTGTTTAGGTCTAAAACTCACTTTTTTGCCTATAATAACCTATGGGCAAAAAAGTGAGTTTTAGACCTAAACAGTTTTCATACATGTGGCCCAAAGTGTCTTGAAACTTTTTTTAAATTAACTAAATAAGACCATGGGCCACATGTATGAAAACTGTCTAGGTCGAAAACTCACTTTGTTGCCCATAGCAACCAGAGCACCCCTCTCATTTTTCCAGAGCCCTCTATGAAATGAAAGGGGTGCTCTGATTGGTTGCTAAGTGCAATAAAGAGAGTTTTAGACCTAGACAGTTTTCATACATGTGGCCCAATATCTTAACTTTAGAACGCACATGTCCAACTGTTTAACGTTTCAGTACTTTTTGCACAACTTGCTGATCTCTAACAAGGAGCGTAATTGCAAAATTCTCAACAGGTGTTTGATCCTTGTATTGCTCTATAAATTTAGGGGATCAGTTTGAATTGGGATTTAAACAATCCTCCTCATCATGCTGTTCAGATTTTGACATCATGAGACCAAGAAAACACGATTGATCAACAGTATCTCGCCATTGTGAGGCTTCAAGCAAGATGCTCTCAGACGGAAGTGACCAATGAGCTTAAAGTGTCAGAGTGTCATCGGCAGGTTGTAACAGAGATACAGAGAGACTGGAAAAGTCACAGAAAGGCAAAGAGGTGGACGTGGTTTGGCTACATCACACACTAATGACCACTTCATAAACAAAACCCTGTAGAAAGGGAGGATAAATGCCACATGACTTCAGGTATCTTTAAGGGAGGTGAGAGACAACCAATTGTCACGTCAGACTATTCGGAACCATTTACTTCAGTGTGGTCTGCATGCTAGACGACCTGACCACACCACTAGGCACAGGCATCATTGTCTACGCCAGAAAAGGAACAAGTTGTCCTCAGTGCTGTTCAGTGATTAAAGTTGATTCACTCTGAGCAGAGATGATGGGCACCAACAATGCTGGAGACAGTATGCATCAGTCACTGTTGTCTCAAGACGAGCCGTTGGTGGTGGTGATGTTACAGTGTGGGCAGGTGTGTCTAGTCAATACAGAACTGTCCTACACTTTCTGAATGGTCAGTGACAAGCCTCTGCTACTTGATAATAACATCATTACATAGTTACATAGTTAGTACGGTTGAAAGAAGACACGTGTCCATCAAGTTCAACCAAGGGTGGGGAAAATGTGGGTGATGGGAGAGAGACAAGGACATTATGCCCAGCCTCACCACTGTGAATGCCTGAAACCCACAAGGCATGAACCAATCTGCTCCAGTGGAGACCGTATCTCTGACCCAGAGCCTCCACCAGCCAGATCCAGCAATTTTACATGGCTACTACGCATTAATATTCTTTAGTTCCAGGTAGGTATCTAAGCCTTTCTTGAAACTCTCTACAGATCCTGCCGTTACCAGCTCCTCCACAGATCCTGCTAT
The DNA here is from genome assembly GCA_025379985.1 of Phyllomedusa bahiana. Classification (NCBI taxonomy): domain Eukaryota; kingdom Metazoa; phylum Chordata; class Amphibia; order Anura; family Hylidae; genus Phyllomedusa; species Phyllomedusa bahiana. The sequence continues at coordinate 5,830 of JAODAL010027216.1, forward strand.
TCCACAGATTAACAGTTCTTACAGTGAAGAACGCTCTTCTCCTTTGGAGATTGAATTCTTTTTTCTCTAGTCGAGGGAATGTCCCCTTGTCTTTTGAGGGGCTTCACTTGAAATAATTTTTCCCCATACTTTTTGTAGGGACATTTATACTAAATGAATCATGTCCCCCCGAAGCCTCTTCTCCAGACCAAATAAGTTTCAATTCTACTTAACCTCTCCTCCATAACTAAGATGCTCAATTTCCCCTTTTATGTTTGGTTTGCTCGTCTTTGTACTCTCTAGTTCATTACATCTCTTCTATAAACTGAGCCCAGAACTGAGACAGCAGTATTCTAAGTGAGGTTGCACCAAGCGTTGCGTACAGCATGTTAGAATTGCACTTCCTTAGTCCCGCTGAGTCCGTGCCTCTTTTACTTACAGCACCAGAGTATCTTACTGTGCGCACCTAGAGGCCTGCGTGATTGCACACTGCAGTGCTGTTCTTGTAGTCATGATTCAGAGAACGCCAGGATCTTTGTCAACAGCGATTCTCATCAGTTTTTCTCCCCTAGGAATATGATGCCTTGTAGATTATTTCTCGCCAGAAGCAAGACCTTAACATTTATCCAATTTAATCCATTTTCCCAAGTGGATGCCCAAGAACTCGTGTGTCCATGTCTTCATGTTTTTGATTTTTATATAAACCCCCCCCCCCCCCCCCCGCCCCTAACGATTTTATATATATTTTTTTTTCATTGTTTTTGTTTTTTTTTTTTGTATTTTTTATATATTGTAGTAGTTGTACCCCCCCCCCCCCCCCCCCCCGCCCCCCCCCCACAAATTTTGAGCATCTTCCTATAGACTTGCACTACCTCTGCATAGATTGAGTGTGGTCGCGCGGCCATCTTGACAAAGAAATTCGAAACCTGTGCTGAGTCGATTCCCTTCCACTATAATCGTTGAATAAATACATTAAATAGAGAGGACTAATACTGAGCCCTGCGGCACACCACTCACACCGGGGACACTCAGAGTGGAGTAATTTACCACCACTCTCTGAGTACAATCCAGCAGCCAGTTTTTAATCCAAAATACACGCACTGTTATCTCTAACCCGATGGTTTCTATTTTGCAACCAAACGCTTATGCGCGGACTCAGTGTCAAAGTACCTTCTAGCCAATGTGTGTCTAAAAAACAGACATATCACACAGCGCCCAGCGTATCAGGAACTTTCTACTCACCTCATCATAAAAAAAGATCAGGTTGGTCTGACAGCTTCTGTCCTCAGTAAATCTAATGCTGGCAATCACTAATAATATTGTGTTTGTCAACATAACTCACCTGTTATATAGTCCCTTATTAGACCCCTCAACATTTTTCCCCCCCCCCCATCACATCAGATGTTAAACTTTCCTCGCGGTATATTATTTACTGGGCAAGACTTGGGAACCTTTTTTTTTTGAAGTTGGGGAACATACATTTGCCTTGCGCCAGTCTCCTCGGTACTAGACAGTCACAGGGTATCTCTAATTTCATGTACAGGGGACAGAGATACCAAGTGAGCTCGTTAAGAATCTTGGGTGAGATACCATCAGGCGCCTGGAGCCTTGTTCGCATTTAGTTTATTTAACGTGCTTTGACTTTTTTCTACATGAGCCAATTTATTATAGCAGATGATGTATTAAACAGTACTGCCACCACCTACTTTTTTTTTTTTCCCTTACACCAAAAACCTACACAAGGATCGCAGAGCAAGTTTTTTCTATATTGTACCGCTGTACAGGTAAGCTTGAATATGGATTTATCCAAATGACACATGCAAACGTGATTACCTTGTTATCTTCTCAAGACGTACTAACATTCCCCTGTATCCTTACGGCATATTCAGTCGAACTGTAAGAAATACTAAAAGTGATAATGGACCCCCTCCTCCTCTATCTCGTCGGCTCTTCTGCCTTAACCAGTGATTGCTACGATCTGATCCCCGGTGATAATGGTGATCTCAATAGACAATAGAACACTTTGCAACCAGAAATAATATCGCACCCTTAAGTAGGATCGAGAAATGAAGAAAGTAAAGCTCCGGCTTTTATTACAAACCCTTCCATACACACTCGTCCTTCATTTACATCTGAGAATAAGAGAAGGCCCTAAGTTGAAGTTGAATGGGATTTACGCGCCGTTCTACAATCACTTCAACCTCAGGAAACTATACACAAATTTTGAGTGACGAGTCCAAGCTAGTCTAGGGACAGAAATTAATAGGGCACTATAAAGGCCGATGGACTCCACGAATACTCGCTCACATGAACCTAGCCGCCAACCAGATACCTACGAACGCCACTGTTAATACAGCTCGACCACATAGCTCTATTCCCAGAGCTACCATTTTAGTCAACGGGCTGAAGACACCCTCAAAGAGAATACCTAGCACAAGAAAAACAGCATATTAGAACCCAACGAAACGAAAGTCATACACTCACCTTTGTACACAACAATAACGGCAGTTCATCTCACGAAAGGTTTGTCGACAAACGTAATGCAAGACTGAACATCATGAGTGAGAGATGGAATATGATCATAAATTCGCGAAGAACAAAAAGACTAGTCAAAAAGTAACACATACCCTCCAATATCCCTAAATAAACCATAACCACATCGTCACCAAAAAAGACCACATAACGTACCACCATCAAAATCAAACATCCGGCAATACCCTGTCAAGGCCTTTGACCACCAAGAACTGAATTTAATAAACACCCGGACCTAACATTTAGGAACTTTTCGTGCACTAAAACTGGCACACCCATTTTCAGTTATGAGCTACCGCCGTGAAACATACGCCCGATGGCGATTAATCGCTCAACAGCTTCTTGATAAAACCGTGCCATCGACTCACATGCCAACACACTCACAACATTATCACCGCCAATGTCATGCAAACAACCAGACCCGAAACTAGGATTGTGGCAAGAGATGCACCCAGATACCAACTGCAACGATCAACTGCCTCATGAGACACTAGGTACACCCATCGGCAAAGGGTCATTACGAGACCCTGTTTTACCATCTCTTCCAAGCACAGCCAAACCGCACTCTTGTCATGCCGATATCCTGTATGTTACGGCACACCTAAGCGTCACACTAACACACACTCACACCCCCACAGTACCATCTAAATGAGGCTTATTAACCTACTGTAGAGGCGTGTATGAGGCGCGATAGTAACAAGGTGGCTAGATGCGCAACCTCCAGGGAGGTACTGGTAATACAACCACATTTGCAAGTACGCCTTTATCCACACATGGAATAAAATATTAAACAACACCCAAGGTAGGCTAATCAAATCCGGGCAAATGTCTTCTATTAAAGCTTACAACCAAACAGGCAATAAAAATCTATAGAAATCGATCATGTTCTTCGAATCATATGGTATGACGGGAAACTTTGAAACATGATCCAGTCCAAAAATTCTGAAACGTCGTCAATAAAAGTCCACCACAACAACATACAACTCTACAAGGTTCAGGCAGGATACCCAAACTTACAGTGAGGAGCGATACTCTTCGACTATGCCCAAATCCTATAGTCAGCCGGACCTGAAAAAGAAGGTCCAGAGCCGAACTCTGGGTATAACCGCATAACACTCGCAATTTAACTGGCTGTGCAAACAGAAGCGCAAAACTTAAGATGCACAAGAATAACGTCTATAAGATACCGTCTGATCTCTTGTTGATCGAACACCGTCACATTAATCATTCCGGGACGCATCTATCCCTCCCGAATCAACTAAGGAACAGCCACCACCTCTAAAAGATCTCTCAGGGTGCTTAAGGCCACTGCACAAGAATGAAAACAATTACAAATCTTAATTGACACAATGGTACCCAATTAATATGGATCTCTACCTTCTTGATACCACCTCCTGTACGTCTAGGGTTTGTTTTTTGTTTAATAAATTTGCATAAAGTACTAACAAACTAGAGTCATCAAATCGCGTCTGGATACTGACACTGAAATCCTGGAAGATGGCTACCCCGTAAGGGTAATCTGCTATACGTCTTTCAGAACTTTTAAGCACCCAACAGTTACGTCTTCAAACCTATCCATGATAACTAACTATACCATTGCACATTCGCTCAATCTGAGTTCCATGCCGACTGTATTCTGCACACTGATACCCGTAACTTGACAGTACACGGGCCACCACCATGTCACTTACAAACACAAAACGTGACAGACATAAACAAACGCATATCCATTGTATAATTCGCGAACAGGATGTAGCCCCCCTACCAAAACTATAGGCACACACCCCGACCTAATCACAGTGAACTCTCCCAAACCACTCCACCAATGCCATTTCCTCATAGCTCGATCTAGTAACAAAGGCACTTCACTAGACCAGCGACTCCAGAATAGCCATTACGCACGTCCACTACCGCACTTGGCCACCCCATCAACTACTATTTCATTGACTAGTAAAGAAAGAAAAAAAAAGAATAGAAAAGTAAATAAACAAAAGAGAAAAAGAAGAACCCCCCAAAAAAACTATAACTGAGCTGAAGATCCATTTTCTTGTCCTCTGCCTTCTATTGAGTCACCTAGTATCGGGATCCCTATCACAGGTTTTTAAGGGACCGTACTTGACTCTGGTCTTTGGCTTTTTAAGACATTTATTATGTGGCGTTAAAATAATTACTTTGGGGTTAGTCTTGCGCTGTCGCCTTGGCCACCTGCTTTAATTTTGATTTTAGCTGCTTTTACAAATTTTGTTACAGTTTTTATTAAGCTCTCTATTATTTCAAAGGCTGTTTGCTGTCACATCTGACTTATATTTTTTAATGCCCTTTTTTATTGTTTATTGCCTCTTAACAGGATGGTAGGTGCACATGTGGTTTTTGTTTTACGTCGCCTTTACTTGTTTACCAATAGAATATATTTTGCATTTCATTTCACCAAGTATAGTTATAGCTCACCAACTGGGCTTCATATATAAATATTTCGCTAATAGCTGCTCACAGTCTAGGTCTGTATTGCTTCCCTTAATTCCAGAAAATTTGGCCCTTTTAAATTTAAATGTTTTGTCCTTCACGCTTCGGTACTTTCTTTTTTTCCAGTTTACGTACAAATGAATTATATTATGGTCATGTTTCCAAGATTTTCAGAAACCGTGACCGCTCCGACTAGTTCTTCTTTGTTTAGAAATGACCTGATCCAAAAAGTGCATCATACTTTAGTGGGGGGGGGGGTTCCTCACAACTGCCCCATAAAAAATTATCCTCTAACAGATTGAGGAACTCCTTACCTTTTCAGGTTGATGCAGAACCGCAGAATCCGTGACCCCCAGTAATGCTGGATTAAGGTCACCATTAATATCCACTTTTACTGCCTGTGCCGCACGCGCACCATTTGATTTTGCATCTGTTCTGCTATTCCTCATGATCATTTAGAGTATTAGTACATTATGACTCAAACACCGGCTAATGTTTCATCTTCATGTATGAACAATGATCCTGCTCATCCAAGATCCCAACCACTAGGGAATCGTGCTGCTGGAGAGTGGGGCACGCCTCAAATGGAGTGGTCTGCACTTTCTGCCAGACATGCAACCCGTAGAAACCTGTGGGATCAGCTGAGTCACCATGTAAAACTCATAACCCTGTACTCAGTGTAACCTCAATGACACTGACGGTTGAACACAACCGACCGAGCCAAACCCCAACGCCCTTCAAGAAGAGTGGGATGTCCATGCCTCAGCGATCAATAACTTGACGTGAAGAGCATGAGATGTTGTGAAGCTGAAATTGATGCTCAAGGCCACGACACGATATTGAGACATTGACATTTTTCCACTGTTGGTGGCTTATGTTTAATTCAATTGTTTGAGATGAGAAAATGAACATTGCATGCTAGTATTACATGGCTACTTTCCAGGAGAAAAATATCACTGTTTTTTAGTGTGATATTTTTGCGCTTTCCATAAATTTCACCGAAAGCCAAATATCCCTAACTTTTGTGACGTTTAGTATAATATAGAGGTATATAATATATATATATATATAACTTTTTTTTTTTTTTTAGGGTTTGTTTTGTTTCTTTCTTTGGCTTAGTCAAGTTTATAGAAGCTTTGTATTAGAGATAGACACACAAATTCTCAGTATGTGTGGGTTTTGGCCCGTAGGAGGGTGCTAAGGTACTAATCATTTGCGCCCACTGGCTCTTGGGATCTAATGGCAGTACTGGCTTGGAGACTGAATTCTGATTCTGTCTGTCTACGTCAAAATGTTAAACTACCACATTAATATGTACACTTTGCAAGATTTACACAAAGGTACCAACCAGTAGTACACCTATAAGTATATGACTATGAACTATCAGGTAGTGAAGATATAATGAAAGTAAGTAGAGCATAACATACACAGTCTTGCAGAGGTGAAACAAAGTTATTCTTGTGAAATCTATAATTTATTCAATCATATGTCATCACGTGCATGAATTGTGAAGATGAGTGGGATGTATGTGCACTGTAAAACTTAAGTGTTTATTTGCATTTCTCCCAGTTCACCATATCCTGATTAACATCTGAAAAAAAATGAGTCAATGTAGCCATAAAAAAAAACAAAAAACTAAATGTAACGAATAATTCACAATAAAAACACTACTATGGAAATCCTCACACCATGGCACTATGGTAGTGCGGCATAATATATGAGAAAACATACATGTATGTACAGTTTGATAATACATGCAAAATACAATTATAATGATACTACTGCAATACGTGATCTATAAAAACTGCCAGTGTCTAACCATCATGTGCACAATTATTGAGCAAGTTGTATTTTTGAGGGTTAATTTTATTACTGAACAACCAAAGTGCTGTCAATCAATCAAAAACATTAATAAATCTCAAACTGGATATGTAAGAAAGTAAAGTGAGGCTTTGGCTTTCTTAGGAGAACATCTAGGGGTGCAGTTTCCGGGCAACTATTAGTGTGTAGAATTATGTGAGCCAATGGAACTGAACTGTTCGCATCTCACTTATTTCTATCTGTTAGGCCTCGTTCTACACGGCTTATTTGGGCACGGACTTGGAGCACGTACTCCGTCGCCAGATTTTGTGCGCTGCAGTACAGGCGCCAATCCGTCCTGTGCATTACGGTGTAATCACTTGCTCTCATAGAGATCAGTGGATTCCGTTGCTCCTAACCGCTCGGCGAATCCGCCGGGCGGGGAGAAAGTGGACATGCCACATCTATCACAGGCGCAATACGCCGCCGTGGATAATGCAAGTATTTGGGGCGGTGGAGTGTGGCGTTCCCGCAACCGCTCGGCCCCTGCCCCCGTCCCGCTCCTTATTCACGGCGGATTTCGTGAGATCAATTCGGCTCGCACTGAAATCGTCGGGAATATGCCGTTGTGAAACGAACGGCCACTTAAAGTGAGAGTTAATAAACTAAACAACTCAAATTGTTGTGAATAAAAATATTTCTGACACCTTCCTAATGAAATAAATCAGGACCATAGAGCTGACCATCTTTTCAAATAACAGTCGCAAGCCTTCCATCCATTGGGTCTGTCGGTTCTTGTAATCCTGTTAAGGATCAACTTATTGTGCAGCAGCAAGCACGGCCTGTAGGTATGAATGATGATAATACAATATTAGTTAATAAAACAACACTTACCTATAGTCTGGATACTCCTAGATGCCACCACCCCGACACATTTCAGCAGTGCCTTCATCCTGAGACAAGAAAACTTTTGCTCCTATGTTAATAAACATATACCTGTTCTGAGTACCTCTGATCGATGCCATACATCACCCACAGGGCATGTTCACATGGCATTTAGCTGTGCACATTTTTGTAAGCCATAAACGCCATGATTTGCGCTCTGAAATTACGGGCTTGCACGTAACAAGCCTAAAAGAAGTGACATGTCACTTTTCTTAAGGGCATACATTATGCGCCGCAAAATACGATCGTAAAATCACTGTTGTCTTTACAATGATGTTGATTTTACTTGTGCATTCTTTTTACCGTATTTGTGGGGCGTATATCGATGCAATCATGCACCGAAATATGCCCCACAAATAAAGTTGTGTGAACATACCCATAGTCTCCAATGTTATGAAAATGTATACGTTTAACACCTGTTGCCCTAAGGCTTTTTTTGCAAAAAGAAAACGTGTGTGTTCGCATACTTATTACTAGAATGGAGCAGAATGTACAATTTTGTAGCAATTCAAGAAAAGTTAGGGAGAAAACATTTGTAGGTTGTCAGGTCTCCTCCACAAGCCACATCCTTTATAAGGCTTACCTGGCTCCTGGTGGATGGCTTGCGGGTTTGGAAGACATTTCTGAAAAATTAGAATATAAGTCATATTTTAAGTTCCATGATTAAACTGGAACTATTTACAGGTACAGCAGGTACATGTAGCTTTGGGGACATATTTGGCACCTTGTGTCTGGCTGGAGTCTTGGTAACCATTCAAAGAGAACAGGACTCTTTTGAAGATATGAACCAGAATAGTGGCTATGGAGTTGTGGAGTTCTAGTTTGTCCAACAATAGCATAATATTCTGATATGACACGTCTATAGTCATTGCCATTAATAAGTTGAAATTTTGCGCTCAACTTGTGTTGTCCTTGTTAACACATCGAGTTATTCACTGTTTGTATTATAACATTACATTCAAAGTTAAGCATATTCTGAAAATAAGAATACAGCTGCTGATGCTTTGTCTCATTTCCAAGATATAGAAAATTGGGCCTTAAAACATTATTATAGTGGTGCAAACTCCAAGACCAGAAAACATAATCAAACACTACATAAATAAGTTTATACAAAATAATTTTTTATTAATATAATTAAAACAAAAGCATTAGGAGGTTAAAGAATCAGATATGAAAAGTGGGATTCATCTGGTCAGTTATTAGTAGTGATCACAATAATACTAGTGGTGATAATGAAGTAAAATATAAAAATTAATACTGACTAGTATGACAATTGCATGCCCAACATCAAGGCCGGACTGGGAATAAAAATCAGCCCTGGCACTAAACCCCCACCAGCCCACATACAATATCCGCTAAAAAAATTTCCCTTGTTCTCGCCCCTCGCCACTTTCTAAAATAAACTACACTGTAAAGGTGCTTTCATACAGAGCATTTTTGGTGCGGATTTGTGCAGAAAGGCAGAGTAGTTAAAGGAGTTGTCTCATTACAAGCTTTCAGCCTGTCAGTGAGCCTGATAGTTGATTTGAGTGGCGGGCTTCTTGGTCTGTCTCTTCTGCTCCCTCTTCCCCCCTCCCCTCAGCACACAGGCAGCTCTGTAACTTCTATACAGCAAGGGGGAGGGGGTTTGCTGCCAGAGTTAACCCTGTGCCTGCCTAGGTCTGTTGCAGGAGAGGGCTGATCTATGAGTGTAGAGAGGTCTGTGAAGCTGTATGCTAATAGCAGAGCAGAGGGGATACCAGTGTTCCTATATCCCCTGCTTAGCTTACAAGTCTCCACATCTCCAGCAACAACAAATCCTGTCAGAACAGACACAGGGCAGCTGGGAAGTGTTACTATACTCAGGCACTAGTACAGCAGAGCATGAAGTATTCACATGCCTGATCTGTTCTATTAGAATAGTGACAGTTCCACAGACACATCATGATTATAGTAACAGACAGGGTCACTGCTGTCACATCTATCTGTGTAGAGAGCAGGAGGAAGCAGGCACACACAGGGTTAATCCAGGCAGCAGAAGTCAGAGACCTCCCCCTCACTCCACTACAGAAGCAGAGCTGCTCCTACCTGTCTTCAAAGGCTGATGAGTCATACAGACCTGACAGCCAGTAAGATAAGGATCAACAGGTCTGCTGCTATAGAAATTTGAGAAGCTGATGCACTCCTACTAACAGGGCTAACTAAAAAATCATTTAGGGCATTTGTAATGAACATATATTGCAAAGCTGCTTGTTTTTTTAAAGATCTTTTAATTAAAACCCAATCATTGTAGCGAGACAACCCCTTTAATGCTGTATATTTATGCACAAAAAACGCATCAAAAAATGCACCAAAACCGCTCTGTGTGAGAGCCCCCTACATACAACCCAAGAAAAACCAGTGGTGCAGAGAAACCCCTCATCACAGAGTCAGGTGTGCACTTGCTTTAAGATCGGGGAAAAGCCCACACTGACAGTAATAAGCCCCAACATAAACTACAATCCCACCAACACATCACCAGTAGTCAGGTCCCCATCAGATGAATACAGCACTGATTCAACACAGAAGTAAAATGACCCCTGACAGCAGGGACTCACAGGAGACGTCATCTCTGATTGGAGTTGTCTTCTTCTCCATCTGGCCCAAACCTCCAGTATGTCTTCCCTGATGAGTTGTTCCTTTCCATTTTTTCTCTGTCCAATATAGCATGCAATTTCTTCGTCTCCCAGTCACTCCTCGTCCCTGTAGAATTTACCACAAATACATCTTAGACTCTCTTTTCCAGCACTTTCCTATCAATTCCCAAATTTGTAAAACGCTTCCTATCCATAGAGCCCCAAATAGTAGTAGTGCCCCCTTTGGTGCCCCACACAGTAAAAAGTTATTTATTGCACCCCAAACAGCGTATGTTAGACCCTAAAAATTAGAAAAGGCAAGCAGGCAGGGCCAGTATAAAGGCAAGCAGGCAGGGCCAGTATAAAAGCAAGCAGGCAGGGCCAGTATAAAAGCAAGCAGGCAGGGCCAGTATATAGGTAGGCAGGCAGGGCCAATATATGGGCAGGCAGGACCATTATATAGGCAGGCAGGACCAATATATAGGCAGGCAGGGCAAGTATATAGGTAGGCAGGCAGGGCATGTATATAGGAAGGCAGGGCGGGTATATAGGAAGGCAGGCAGGGCAGTATATAGGCAGGCGGGCAGGTATATAAGTAGGCAGGCAGGGCATGTATATAGGCAGGCGGGCAGGTATATAAGTAGGCAGGCAGGGCATGTATATAGGCAGGCAGGGCAAGTATATAGGTAGGCAGGCAGGGCCAGTATATAGGTAGGCATATATAGGTAGGCAGGCAGGGCAGGTATGTATATAGGCAGGCAGGGCATGTATATAGGCAGGCAGGGTATGTATATAGGCAGGCAGAGCATGTATATAGGTAGGCAGGCAGGGCATGTATATAGGCAGGCAGGATATGTATATAGGTAGGCAGGGTATGTATATAGGTAGGCAGGCAGGGCATGTATATAGGCAGGCAGGGCATGTATGTAGTTTTAAAAAAAAAAAAAAAATACTGCTTCCTCTTCTCTCCTCGTCCAGAGCGGCCGCTCTCATCACATCGCGCACCTGCCCCGCGGCCTCCTGGGCGCTGAATGGATCACAAGATCCCGGCTGTTCAGCCTCGGCCGCTACTTGCACTGTGCGGTGCAGGTGGTGGCCGTGAGGGCTGCCTGGCTGGGTCTGTGACTTGGCCATGCAGCTGTGTGGCGAGGGGGGCCTGTAGGCCCACTGGTACAGTGGTCCGGTCGCAGATGCGAACCTTGTGGCCCCTGAACATGCGCCACAGACTGGCGCTGGGACTCGGGGCCCGCCGGGGGAAACACTGGCCCCCTCGGCGGGCGTTCCAAGCCGGCGCTACGGCCCGGACCCCAGCATAGTGCCGGGCACTACGGCAACATGAGTGGCAGGTAAGACATCGCCATACTGTTCAGGATGAAGTTTTCTGTGTTTCTCCATTTGACCTGTGGGCCAAGATGCCATATGTGAAATTCACAGTCACTACCATTTAATCTTCATATTGAGATTTGTGATTGTATTGATGGGTATAGTTTGGTAAAAAGATGCTAATTGAGCTTTGGTGACTACTATTTTTGTGATTGTTATTGATACTTGATGAGGTCGCTCCTGCTATTCATGTATGGGTCTTTTTACCTCCTATACTGTTTTTATTTTAATCATGTGATATTAATATCATTTGAATTTTATCAGTATGGTTAGGTTTGTCTTATTTCTCCGAAGCATTAGTTCAGAGAGTGTTATCCATGGGCAGAAGCACGAGGTTTGTCCTGACCTGTACACCTTTGACTCAATATGGAGAACATCTGCTAGGGTTCATTCAAAATTTGGTGCAGGAAAATATTGCTGTTTTGCTTTTGTTTCTTTTTATGATTTTGCTACTTAGTTTGAAGGATGAAGATTCTGCTTTATATCAAGCATCAAAAAGATGTAAGGATATTTTTTTTTTCTTATTAATGCATGCGTGTTTGGCATTGGAAGGGATTTTTAGAGACTGTATTGACATTTTGCTTCTAGCTTTCTTTTGTGCCATGCAGTTTAGTGAATTAATGGCCCCTTATGGGTATATGTAATCTAAGTGGTATAGAGCAATGACTTTATGTTAGTTTATAATCTGGGTCAAGGTACATGGTTAACAGTCAATAGCTGTCCCACTACTAAAATGTTTTTTGATATGCAACAATGTCTCTCCATAAACGAAGTTTCACTTCAAGTCAGTGTTTAAAAAGTGTTTTCTATCTGTTGGCTTAAAGGGGTCGTCTCACTACAAGGATTGCTTTTTATGTTAAAGATTTTGCAAAAACAAGTCACTTTGCAATATATGTCCATTAACAGTGTCCTACAGATTCCTAGATATCCTCTCTTGTAATGGGACGCATCAGGTCGCTATAGCTACAGACCTGTTCAATCTCTCATGATAGGCTGCCAGCACTGGTTGCTATAGCTACAGTCCTGGCTTCTACTACAGCCTAGTGGAAGCCAGTAAACATGCCCCTGAATTCAAAGTGAAACCAAGAAAACAGGACAGAGGTAAGATGAATCAATGTAGTGAGACAACCCCTTTAAGCTTATGACTAAGGGTATTTTTACACGGCATAATTGTGCTGCAATATGCCCGAAGTACGGCCTGCAATTACGGTAATATCATAGCACCTATTACGTGTATTTTCTAACATGTTTTGCATGCCAGGAGAAAGAAGTGCGTGCTGGGAAAAACTAAATTGAATGGGGTCTAGCACAGAGCGCTTTAGAAGTATGCGCTGGCCAGCACGTACTACTAATGCATCTGGGCAAACGCTATGTGACTTCAGTTCTGGAACAAGGTATTCTGGTGCCCTACGCAAATAATAATGCCCCCTACAGAATATTCTGCCCACTCCATACCTCCCTGTGCCCCCTTCTTGCCTGGGATGAAGTGGCGGTCGCCTGTCACCCCTGGCTTAAAGGGGATGTATCGCTTCCTTACTTCGGCTGAGTCACACTTCTCTTAGCTTCCCAGCTCTGTGACTGCAGGGGCGGTTCTTCCCCTCCCAGCTGGATGACATCATCCCCCCCCTCCCTCTGAGTCGACATATCACTGTGTCTCTCCCTATCAGTCTTATTTTATAAGAGCTGTATACATACCACAGGCTGCATTCAATCTAATCTGAGCACTGATCTCCTCTCACAGCTGGAGATGTATTACAGCTTTCTAAGAACGGCACAGATCTGCAGGAGATCTGTATGCAGGAGAGTTAGGCACAGGGTCAAAACTGTCATGTTTTCACATTGTACAATCTGCTGCAGTCTGTTTCTGCTAGGTGTGGAGACAGAAAAATGCTACGGCCCCTAACTCTGAGTCAGAGACACAGCTCCATGAATCGACCCAGGGGCTGTACAGAATGTAAATGAGCTCTCAGCTAGTGAAATGCAAGGAGGAGGGATGACCAGGACTGGAGATCAGTGTAAATAAAAACACAAGATAAGGGACACTATGAGAACAAGGCAGCTTTGCTAATGACATCCAATTGCAAAGATGCTTGTTTTCACTGTCCCCTTATTCTGAAGACCATTTAATGAAACGATAACACCCCTTTAAATAGTTGTTTTTTAAAAACCATGGCCAGCCCCAGGGACGTAACTATAGGGGGTGCAGAGGTAGCAGTCACTAAAATCTATGGTGGAGCCCCCACCTAACTATGTACCACCTATAACACTGGTGCCTTACTATGTTATAGAGCAGTGTTTCTCAACTCCAGTCCTCGAGACCCACCAACAGGGCATGTTTTCTGACTTTCCTTAGCATTGCACAGGTGATATCATTATGCTGCACAGGTGATATAATTATGGTCAGAGCATTCTGTGGGAGATCCTGAAAACATGACCTGTTGGTGGGTCCTGAGGACTGGAGTTGAGAAACACTGCTCTATAACATAGTAAGGCACCAGTGTTATAAGTGGTACATAGTTAGGTGGGGGCCCCACCATAGATTTTGCACTGGGGTCCAAGAGCTGTATGTTACACCTCTGGCCAGCCCGTACTTTCCACAGAGCCTGGCAAGTCCAAGTATGTCCCTTGTTAACCCAGTGCCACACAAAAAGTGCCCAAGGACAGACGCTCTCTCAAAAGAGATGGCCCCCATAAACTTTCGGCAGGCTCAGAAGCGTACAGCCCAATTATCAGGGGGTTAATGGGCCCCCTCGCCCCACCCTCAGATGGTGGTAATGCCCCTCAGGCTTCATGGCACTGCCAGCTCTGACATACCCCATAGAGTTCCCACATGTAACACTGCACAATTGCATTACAAGATTTTCCATAACAAGGCAACTGTCAGCATGTTATCTCCCCCAGCGCTGCGGTTTCAGGGTTAACCCCTTCCTTGCTGCACCCCTGCTGTAGAAGAGGAAGTGAAGCTGGGAGGGGGTGCCCATATCTATACACATTTTCCACTGTGAAATGACCGAGGGCTCCATCTTCATGCTAATGCCGAGCCGGGCCAATGGGTAGAGGCACCGAGCTGTGGCGGGGGGCTGGCGCTGTTTGGGTGCTGACAGCAGCCAATGGGGAGGCTTCAGGTAGCACAGGATAAGTAAGTTACCACAGAACAGGAACTTTCAGAGCACTGCTGCTAATAGTGGGTGACACAGCGCTCGTCTATGGGGGTCTAGGGCACGGCGGGCATGGCAGGAGCAATCAGCAGCAGCAGCGGGAGGAGGGGAGTGTAGCGCAGCAGCGAGTCCGTGCAGAGGAGAGTCCGTGCAGAGGCGGGTCCCGAGCTCACCTTTCATTAGAGGAAGACAAGGTGCGCGGCGAGGAGATCTCAGGAGAGGAGCCGCCTCCGTGCACAGAACAAGGGGGCGCACGACCACCATGGACAGCGCGCACGCCAAGCCCGTCGCCGAGGTGCTCCGCCACTTCCAGGTGAATGAGAGCTGCGGGCTGAGCACCGAGCAGGTCCGGAGGAGCCGGGACAAGTACGGGGCGAACGGTGAGTAGCGCATCCTCCTGCCATCCGGACTGCGCCTCTCAGGCCTGCGGGGTGGCTGCTACTTGTAGTGCTTCTAGGGTGCGAGAGCTCACCCATGGCTTCCGGTCCCGCTGCCCCCACATCTGTGAACGAGGGAAACTGTCTGTGCTCATAGCAAGCAGATGGGAGCTGTGATGTGAAGGCAGGGCAAGACCCGGTGTGGGGCGACCGGACCAGGTGTAGTGACCGTGACTGGTGCGGGGCGATCGGACCAGGTGTAGTGACCCGTGACTGGTGCGGGGTGATCGGACCAGGTGTAGTGACCGTGACTGGTGCGGGGCGATGGGACCAGGTGTAGTGACCGTGACTGGTGCGGGGCGATGGGACCAGGTGTAGTGACCGTGACTGGTGCGGGGTGATGGGATCAGGTGTAGTGACCCGTGACTGGTGCGGGGTGATGGGATCAGGTGTAGTGACCCGTGACTGGTGCGGGGTGATGGGACCAGGTGTAGTGACCCGTGACTGGTGCGGGGTGATGGGACCAGGTGTAGTGACCGTGACTGGTGCGGGGTGAAGGGATCAGGTGTAGTGACTGGTGCGGGGCGATCAGACCAGGTGTAGTGACCCGTGACGGGTGCCGGGCGATGGGACCAGGTGTAGTGACTGGTGCGGGGCGATGGGACCAGGTGTAGTGACCCGTGACTGGTGCGGGGTGATGGGATCAGGTGTAGTGACCCGTGACTGGTGCGGGGTGATGGGACCAGGTGTAGTGACCCGTGCCGGGCGATGGGACCAGGTGTAGAGACCCGTGACTGGTGCGGGGTGACCGGACCAGGTGTAGTGACCCGTGACTGGTGCGGGGTGATCGGACCAGGTGTAGTGACCCGTGACTGGTGCGGGGCGATGGGATCAGGTGTAGTGACCCGTGACTGGTGCGGAGCGATGGGACCAGGTGTAGTGACCCGTGACTGGTGCCGGGCGATCGGACCAGGTGTAGAGACCCGTGACGGGTGCCGGGCAATGGGACCAGGTGTAGTGACCCGTGACTGGTGCGGGGCAATGGGACCAGGTGTAGTGACCCGTGACTGGTGCGGGGCGACCGGACCAGGTGTAGTGACCCGTGACTGGTGCCGGGCGATCGGACCAGGTGTAGTGACCCGTGACTGGTGCCGAGCGATGGGACCAGGTGTAGTGACCCGTGACGGGTGCCGGGCGATGGGACCAGGTGTAGTGACCCGTGACGGGTGCCGGGCGATGGGACCAGGTGTAGTGACCCGTGACGGGTGCCGGCGATGGGACCAGGTGTAGTGACCGTGAGGGTGCCGGGCGATGGGACCAGGTGTAGTGACCCGTGACGGGTGCCGGCGATGGGACCAGGTGTAGTGACCCGTGACGGGTGCCGGGCGATGGGACCAGGTGTGTAGTGACCCGTGACGGGTGCGGGCGATGGACCAGGTGTAGTGACCCGTGACTGGTGCCGAGCGATGGGACCAGGTGTAGTGACGGGTGCCGGGCGATGGGACCAGGTGTAGTGACCCGTGACTGGTGCGGGGTGATCAGACCAGGTGTAGTGACCCGTGACTGGTGCGGGGTGAAGGGAGCAGGTGTAGTGACCCGTGACTGGTGCGGGGTGATGGGACCAGGTGTAGTGACCCGTGACTGGTGCGGGGCGATGGGACCAGGTGTAGAGACCCGTGACTGGTGCGGGGCGATCGGACCAGGTGTAGAGACCCGTGACTGGTGCGGGGTGACCGGACCAGGTGTAGAGACCCGTGACTGGTGCGGGGTGACCGGACCAGGTGTAGAGACCCGTGACTGGTGCGGGGTGACCGGACCAGGTGTAGTGACCCGTGACTGGTGCGGGGCGATCGGACCAGGTGTAGTGACCCGTGACTGGTGCGGGGCGAAGGGACCAGGTGTAGTGACCAGTGTCTTGTGCCGCGCGTTGGGACCAGGTGTAGTGACCCGTGACTGGTGCCGAGCGATGGGACCAGGTGTAGTGACCCGTGACTGGTGCCGGGCGATCGGACCAGGTGTAGTGACCCGTGACGGGTGCCGGGCGATGGGACCAGGTGTAGAGACCCGTGACTGGTGCGGGGCGAGGGGACCAGGTGTAGTGACCCGTGACTGGTGCCGGGCGATGGGACCAGGTGTAGTGACCCGTGACTGGTGCGGGGCGATGGGACCAGGTGTAGTGACCCGTGACTGGTGCCGGGCGATGGGACCAGGTGTAGTGACCCGTGACGGGTGCCGGGCGATGGGACCAGGTGTAGTGACCCGTGACGGGTGCCGGGCGATGGGACCAGGTGTAGTGACCCGTGACGGGTGCCGGGCGATGGGACCAGGTGTAGTGACCCGTGACTGGTGACGGGCGATGGGACCAGGTCGAGAGACCCGAGTCTGGTGCCGGGGGGTGGGACCAGGTGTAGTGACCCGTGACTGGTGCCGAGCGATGGGACCAGGTGTAGTGACCCGTGACTGGTGCCGAGCGATCGGACCAGGTGTAGTGACCCGTGACTGGTGCGGGGCGATCGGACCAGGTGTAGAGACCCGTGACTGGTGCGGGGCGATCGGACCAGGTGTAGTGACCCGTGACGGGTGCGGGGCGATCGGACCAGGTGTAGTGACCCGTGACGGGTGCCGGGCGATGGGACCAGGTGTAGTGACCCGTGACTGGTGCCGGGCGATCGGACCAGGTGTAGTGACCCGTGACTGGTGCCGGGCGATCGGACCAGGTGTAGTGACCCGTGACTGGTGCCGGGCGATCGGACCAGGTGTAGAGACCCCTGACTGGTGCGCGGTGATCGGACCAGGCGTTGTGACCCGTGAGTGGTGCTGGGCGATGGGACCAGGTGTAGTGACCCGTGACGGGTGCCGTGCGATGGGACCAGGTGTAGTGACCCGTGACGGGTGCCGGGCGATGGGACCAGGTGTAGTGACCCGTGACGGGTGCCGGGCGATGGGACCAGGTGTAGTGACCCGTGACGGGTGCCGGGCGATCGGACCAGGTGTAGTGACGGGTGCCGGGCGATGGGACCAGGTGTAGTGACGGGTGCCGGGCGATGGGACCATGTGTAGTGACCCGTGACTGGTGCCGAGCGATGGGACCAGGTGTAGTGACCCGTGACTGGTGCCGAGCGATGGGACCAGGTGTAGTGACCCGTGACTGGTGCCGAGCGATGGGACCAGGTGTAGTGACCCGTGACTGGTGCGGGGCGATCGGACCAGGTGTAGTGACCCGTGACTGGTGCGGGGCGATGGGACCAGGTGTAGTGACCCGTCACGGGTGCCGGGCGATGGGACCAGGTGTAGTGACCCGTGACGGGTGCCGGGCGATGGGACCAGGTGTAGTGACCCGTGACGGGTGGCCGGGCGATGGGACCAGGTGTAGTGACCGTGACGGTGCCGGGCGATGGGACCAGGTGTAGAGACCAGTGACTGGTGCGGGGCGATCGGACCAGGTGTAGAGACCCGTGACTGGTGCCGGGCGATGGGACCAGGTGTAGTGACCCGTGACTGGTGCCGAGCGATGGGACCAGGTGTAGTGACCCGTGACTGGTGCCGAGCGATCGGACCAGGTGTTAGTGACCCGTGACTGGTGCGGGGCGATCGGACCAGGTGTAGAGACCCGGACTGGTGCGGGGCGATCGGCAGGTGTAGTGACCCGTGACGGGTGCGGGGCAGTCGGACCAGTAGTATTGACCCGTGACGGTGCCGGCGATGGACCAGGTGTAGTGACCCGTGACTGGTGCCGGGCGATGGGACCAGGTGTAGTGACCCGTGACTGGTGCCGGGCGATCGGACCAGGTGTAGTGACCGTGACTGGTGCCGGGCGATGGGCCCAGGTGTAGTGACCCGTGACTGGTGCCGGGCGATCGGACCAGGTGTAGTGACCCGTGACGGGTGCCGGGCGATCGGACCAGGTGTAGTGACCCGTGACGGGTGCCGGGCGATGGGACCAGGTGTAGTGACCCGTGACGGGTGCCGGGCGATGGGACCAGGTGTAGTGACCCGTGACGGGTGCCGGGCGATGGGACCAGGTGTAGTGACCCGTGACGGGTGCCGGGCGAGGGGACCAGGTGTAGTGACCCGGGACTGGTGCGGGGCGATCGGCCCAGGTGTAGTGACCGTGACTGGTGCCGGGCGATCGGACCAGGTGTAGTGACCCGTGACTGGTGCCGGGCGATCGGACCAGGTGTAGTGACCCGTGACTGGTGCCGGGCGATCGGACCAGGTGTAGTGACCCGTGACTGGTGCCGGGCGATCGGACCAGGTGTAGTGACCCGTGACTGGTGCCGGGCGATCGGACCAGGTGTAGTGACCCGTGACTGGTGCCGGGCGATCGGACCAGGTGTAAAGACCCGTGACTGGGGCCGGGAGATCGGACCAGGTGTAGTGACCCGTGATTGGTGCCGGGCGACCGGACCAGGTGTAGAGGCCTGTGGCGGGTGCCGGCTGATCGGCCCTCCCTACTGCCCAGGTGTAGAGGCCTATGACAGGTGCCACTTCTTTCACCTGGGGAGGATTCACACAGATTGGCACCAGAACCACATCATGGATGAAGCTGGTGGCATGCCTGTCAGTGTGAGATGTCACATATAGTATTTCTGCATCAGTTCATTTCCCCCTTTGCTAGTATTTGTAAGCGGGGGCTGCAGGGTTTGTTTGAATTTTTAATACATATTAAATGTTTGTCCAAAAAAAGGTATGTAGTCAGTGCCAGCTGGCGATTTCCATAATAGGTGTACCAACTTAGTATGCCATTGGGAGATTGTAATAGGAAGAGATGTATTAGTATGAATTGAAGTGAATGCCCTTGTAATTAGCTGACAGTTTACACCCAGGAAGTGTCAAGTTCAGTAAAGATAACAAATAGATGTGCCATCTGAAGCTAGGTTCACACCACATTTAACCATATTGTGTATGTTATATTGTATGCATTAATCATATCCCAAATGTACTTTGTTTTGTGCATACATTTGACATCTGTTTTTGCTTCTCCATTGGCTGTTACATGTTTTTCCCTGCAGTTTGATTGGTTAGGTTTGGTTATGACGGATACACTTGTGTACGTTTACAAATCTGGAGACATATACAAATAAATATTTTCCATTGACATACTTAAAAACTATATGCTGTAATGTAAACGGTTTTGAACAGTGTAAAAGAAGCACAGCACCCTGCATTTTCCATTTGTCACAAAAAAAAGGACAAAAGACATAAGGCCATAGTATGTAGTATGTGCCGGAAATACTCGAGTAAAGTCAGCAGTTTCTGAATGACGATGCTGATTTTACATATAGAATAATGGAGGTCGGTTTACCATCAGATTGGACGCTGATTCTGAGGCTGATTCAGAACTGAATTCGCCCCCAAAATCAGCGTCCAAATCCATTGTGGGAATCTTCTCCTTTAACCCCTTTAAGGCCTCGTTCACACGGCTTATTTCGGCGCGGATTGGCGTCGTACTGCGTGCCGGATTTGCGCTGCAGTACGGCGCCAATCCGTCGCCGTAATTACGGTAATCCACCGTTCTCACAGAGAACAGTGGATTCCGCCGGGCGGGGAGAAAGTGACATGCACATTATCCAGGCGCAATACGTGCCGTGGATAATGGAAGTCTATGGGGCCGCAATTCCGTCTTGAATAAGCCGTGTGAACACGGCCTTAGCCAAACGCCTGAAAAGTAGTTAATGACCAGAACATTTTTTTAGTTTTTGCCTCCTTGCGTTTCAACAGTTGTAACTTTTTTTTATTTTTTCAATGACGCAGTTTTATGAGGCCTCATTTTATTTGAGACAAGTTGTACTTTATGGGGGAATAGTTTAAGTTCACTTATAAATAATTGCAGTATTTTATTTTTTATTTATTTATTTTTTTTACACCATTCACATTCCACACTTTAATAACTTGTTGGATTAATTCTACAGGTTATTACGGTTGTGTGGATACCTAATATGTGTAGGTTTTTTTGTTCGTGTAATTTATTTTCACAATTTTTTATTAAATATTTATTTTTATTTTTATTCTTTTTTTTTTAATTTCTTACACTTTTTATGTTTTTTTTAATCATGAAGGGAGAACTGTTTAACATATTTTTAATATTTTTTACACTTAGTAGTGTATTAGCATATTTATATATGCTAATACATTATAATCCGTGTCAATTTGACACAGGCAGTGATCAGGACAGTACACAGTGTGTCCTGATCACTGCTTGTTACACAGACAGCTCTGGGGCCACTCTAGGTCCCCAGGGCTGACTGTGCAGCCGTCCCCCGGGCTCTGTCGGGTCACCAGGTGTTCCGATCACCCGACAGAGCAGGGGAACCCTTTGATTGCGCTGCGGTAACGCACCGCCGCAATCAAAGGGTTAAAGCTTCGGGTTGTGAAGGTTTCCTCCGCACCCCGGTGCTCGCAGGGGATGCTCTGGGATCGGGGCTGTGTAGTACAGCCCCGATCCCAGCGAAATTGCGGAGGCGGGCGCCGCAAACACCGATGTCAGCAGCGACCCGCACCAGCCAACGTCTAAAGTCGACGGGCGGTCGCTAAGGAGTTAAAAAGACTGAAAGTGAATGCCCTGGTAATTAGCAGACAGTTCACACCTACAAAGTCTCACATTTAGAGCCACATGTATGAAAACTGTCCAGGTCTAAATGTCACTTTGTTGCCCATAGCAACCAATCGGAACGCCCCTTTCATTTCATAGGGTGCTCTGGAAAAATGAAAGGGGTGCTCTGATTGGTGGCTATGGGCAACAAAGTGAGATTTAGACCTAGACAGTTTTCATACATGTGGCCCTTATTATTTGCAACTCATATGTGCACCAACTTACGATGCCATTTGTATAAATGTGGCATTCAATTATATTGGGAGGTTGTGATAGAAAGATGTATTAGGGTATGTCCACATGGCGTGTTGGATTCCATTTTGGATACGTTTTTAGATGCATGTTAGGATCCATGTTTCGGACCCTAAACTGATCCAAACACACATAACAATGTGCAGTGTGATTTTAAATTGCTTTCAATGTAAAACACGCATCGGCGTTAAGATAAGTGATTGGCGATACGTGTTTTACATGCGTCTTTCGGATCCGTTCAAAGACCTGACATTTCGATTCTAGATCCGTTTGACGCAGTAGGCGCCCTATTTATAACTAGGGTGCGTGTCTGCTTCAGCCAAAACGCAGCCAAACGCATACCTGCATGTTGGATGCGTTTTGAGTGCGACTTACTCAGCGCTTTTGAATGTGTTTTTCGGATCTAACACGCTGTGTGAATATACTCATTACTGAAAGTGAATGTACTTCTAATTAGCTGACTGTTCACACCCACAAAGTGTCACTTTTTTTGCTAGCACATAGGTGCACCATCTCACTGCACCATTTGTATAGATGTCAAATGCATCTATACTGGGAGGTTGTGATAGGAAAAGATGTATTACCGTGACTGGAAGTGATTGCACTGATAAGCAGACTGTTCACACCCAGAAAGAGTCATATTTACTATACACAGCACATCGCTGGACCAACTTGCTGCACCATTTGTATAGATGCCACATGCACCCATACGAGTGAGGTCATAACAAGAATAGAGATGTTAGAATGACGAAACGTACATGCACTTCTAATTAGCTGCCAGGTCACACCGGGAAAGCGTCACATTTACTAGTTAATACATAGGTGCACCAACTTACCGCGCTATTTGTAGAGATGCCACATGCACCTATATTGGGAGGTTGTGATAGGAAGAGAAGTTTTACCAAAACTAAAAGTGATTGCTGTTGTAATTAGCTGACAGTTCACACCCGGAAAGTGTCACGTTTAGTACCGTTAACACATAGATGCACCAACTTACTTCACCATTTGTATAGATGCCACATACACCTTTATTGGAATAGGCAGAAATCTGTTACAATAAAAGTGAAATCACTTGTATTTAGCTGACAGTTTACATGCGGAGGGTGACACATTTTCGGTAACACATAGGTGCACGTTATATACATTTCTGCAATACATCTTGTTAACATATTCTACAACATGTAGGTATGCCAACTTACTGCGCCTTTTGTGTGGATGCCACATGCGCCTATATGGGGAGGTTGTTATATGAATACACTGATGAAATAACTGAAAACGAATGCACTTCTAATTAGCTGACAGTTCAGACCTGCAAAGTAACGCTTTTTTGGTAACACATAGGTGCACCAACTTACTGCGCAGCTGTATAGATGTAGCATGCACCTGTATTGGGCGATTGTAATAAGAAGAGATGTGTTACAATAAAGTGAATGTACTTCTAATTAGCTGACAGTTCACACCTGCAAAGTGTCATGTTTTCTGTAACACATAGATACACATTTTATAAATATCTGTAAAACATCATGACATTTTCTTTTTCTTGTTTCATTGCACATAGTATCCAGAAACCGCTTGCTGGAACATACATCTGGTAACTAGCCTCTTGTGCTGTATTTTAAGGACCTTCATCTTAGTTTGCACATTATTTTTTCTTTTAAGCCAGACTTTTCCTTTTTGATATGTTATCATATAAAAGATATTTAGATATTTTTGTGCAACTCGAATAACAACTCTTGGTTGCAACTGTCAGGTAGAGAAGCAATAGCCCAGCCCGAAATGGGTTCTGTGAATTTAGCAAAAAGCATCTGCTTCTGTTTATCAACAGTGTTTTCGCACGAGTGGTTTCACATGTACTGTTTTTTTTTTTTTTTTTTTTTTTTTAAATGCCACATTTTTAGATGTATTTTTTGGTGCACTCATAGGCCTGGTTGTCATGTGCATCATAACCTCTGTCGCATGTTCTGTTGGGAGTGATGTAAAGAATAGCGTAGCAAGCTGTGCTATTTTTTCTGTCTAAACGACAGCAACCCAACGTACCCATTGTAATTAATAGAGTCCGTTGGACTCCATGGGTGTCTGTTGTAAAACGGAATGCTCAGTGTCTGTTTTCACCTCAAACGCAGAGGTGAAGCAGTTCTTACATCTGCTTTTTTGGGGGGCTAAAAATGCAGCAACCATCAGGGCTGTGGAGTCAACCAAAGCTCTGACTCCTCAATTTCCCTAATTCCGACTCCCACTCCCTCATACACGGCGCATGTTTAAGTGATCACTTTATTGTAGTAAAATGGTAGCATAAGGCTTTTTATCACCGTATGATACAATAATAGTGATAAACATACACTGACAAACAAAATGATAACAATGTTTTGGACTTTTGACTTTCAGGCTCCGTATTTCACCATCCACTACAGCTTTGAACGTGAGACTACCATCATTTTATAGACAATCATCTTACTTATCTTATACATAAAGTGGGCTTGCAGGTATTTAGCATCTGCTTAGTTCTGCAGATTCTTGTCCTGTAACTGCATTGTTACTGTTTTGCTCCCAAAAATCAAAATGTTAATTTTTATATTTTTTTTAGTATTTGGTAAATCCACCTTTTTGCTTTCAATACTGCCTGAATCCTTCTGGGCTCTGGATCAGATTCAAGCATGTCTTTACTAAAATCTGATCCCCGGTCTCTTCTACAGGTTTTCAATGTTGGTGCAGCCTGGACTTGGGTACAAATACTGCTTTTTCTTTAACTCTACCCACAAGTGTTCAATTGGGTTGAGGTCTGGGGACTGTGGAGGCCAATGCAGCAATTCTACTTCATTATCATTGAATAATTTTTTCGCCAAACTCATCGTATGCTTGGGGTTGTCGTTCTGTTAAAACACTATGTTGTCCTTTTCATACCCATAGTACTCGAGTATACGCACATATAGCTCAGCATTGAGATCAACATCGATCCTGGTCAAATATCTAACATCTTTGGCTGTGAAACAACCCCGTATCATCAGGCTTCCTCGACTGAACTTGACAGTTCCTTCAATTTCTTGATCCGTTCGCTCCATTCTTCCAAACCCATTTGCCCCCATCAGAGCCTGGTCTATTGACTTTCATCTCATCGCTCCAGATCACTCGTTTCCAATCTTAAATTTTTCGTACTTTTTTGCAAACTTGAGACGCTTCTTATGATGAGATTGAAGTCGAGACTTCTTCACCTTTTTTCAGGCCATTATTCCAGACATGTGTAATGTGTGTTGCCTGGTGCTTGCATGGACATCTGTGATCTCACTCTTAAGAAGCATACGAGCCACCTTCACTGCCATATCTGTCACATTAGAACTGATAGACCTTGTGATGAGCCAACTTGTTGACTCTGATATTTTGCCTGGATGTCACCTCTTGGCTTTTGAATGGATGGATGGACTTCATTTCATATTCTTCCATCTGTCAGGACCTCACATGATGCAGTTTGGCAATTTTCTTGGCCGAGAGGCCGCTATGGATGAGCTGGATGATGCTGTTTTTCTTTTCTTGGGAAATCTGCTTCATTGCTGCTCAAAAACCCGGACCTTTAAATTTGGGGAATTTAGCCTAATAAAAACACGAGATGTTATGGGAAAGTGAGAATAGGTTTTAATTTGTTTTGTATACAAAGAAAAAAAAGATTGTTTCCCCACAAAAGAAAAAATTTTCCAATGAATTACATGGAAAAAAAATTTTGGGAAAAATCTAAACATTTGCTAAATAGTTGGAAAGGTTTAAAGTTATGTATGCATTTGCAAAAATGATTGGCCCATAAAATGTTGGTAGTCTATTTTTCAAAATTCGTGGTTTGGGGAGATATGGGGGCCCCAAAAACAAAAATTCCTTTAAAAACCATTGTTTTCCCTTTCCCCGTGTGTAAAATCTATTTATTGGAAAAACTTTAGAAACAAAAAAAATTAAAATTTTAAATATTCAAAATGCCCGCAGTAAGTGGGGGGAAAAAAAAAATTTTCAATCCCAAAAGTCCTGAATAAAATTTTTTTTGAGCCTTTTTAGGGAAAAAAGCCCTCGCCCCCTCAGATCCCCCTTTTATAGATGGGAAATCAAATTTGATTTTCATTATTTCCAGGCTATTGAAAGGGCCTTTTACACTAAACCCTTGGGGGTTTTTGGCAAAGTGGTGAACCCCTGGGTCCCAAAATTTTCCTTTCAAATATGAGTATAAAGGGGGAATTTTCCTTATGCACAAACAGTTTTGATGAATGACTGAAATTTTGCTCAAACTGTTTGTAAATAACCCGTTTAAATTTTTTTTATTTTTTGGGGTGTGAACCAAACCCCTTACTCCCCCAAAATGGCCCCCCAAAAATTTTTGACTAGACTCCCCAGCCCTGGTCACCATATAATAGGGAATTCTAAATCACACTTTAGATGATTTATTTTTTTTCCTTTTGTTTTTTCAAACTTTTAATGTGTTTTTTGTTCACTGACAGTTTATTTCCAAACACAAAATTTTCTGTTGGAATTTGGGATTTTTTTGTTGGGAAATTTTTTCCTTCCAAATCTCTTAAAAAAGCCCCCTTTTTTTTGCCCGCCCAATTTAAAAAAAAAAGCCCCTATGCAATGTGTGTTGTATATGTTTAATTTTTTTATTTGTACCATTTTCCCTTTTAAATTTCAAAACCCTGTGGTGAAAAAAAGCACCAGAAAAAAAAAACAATTTTTGAAAAGCACATGTAATTTTGCAAATTTTATCCCCTCTAAAAAAATTTTCCCGTTTTGGAAATCAGTCCAAGGGAAAGCCTCCTTAATTACACAGTTTTATTTATATTTTGGGCAAACTTTTTGGGTTTTTAGATTCACGGGCCCCAGCTGTGGAAAACCAAAACCCCCATTTTCACTTTCCCCAAAAGCCGCACTAAATTCCAGCAAATTTGTACCCCTCTTGGTGCTGCATAGTGGGGGTTTTTTTGGCCGTACATCCCGCGCGTGGTAAATTTTTTACACCCTTTGGTTTTTAGCTTTTTTAGGCAACTAAGGCGTTTTCACTTTTAAAACCCGCATTTACCCGTGAAAGGGCCCCCCCACCCTTTCCAAATGAAAACCATTTTTCCATTGTGGGCTGAGGGTAAAAATTTTTTAGGCAGCCCAAAAATTGTCTTAAAAAACCAAATATGTGTTTGCACCAGATTGAACCACATTTTATGAAGCATTTTCAAGTAAAATAGTGGCTTTAAGGGATG
The DNA here is from genome assembly GCA_025379985.1 of Phyllomedusa bahiana. NCBI lineage: Eukaryota > Metazoa > Chordata > Amphibia > Anura > Hylidae > Phyllomedusa > Phyllomedusa bahiana. The sequence continues at coordinate 33,127 of JAODAL010027216.1, forward strand.
TTTCCACTATAGATTTTGATGGCCAAAAAAATGGATGTGTCTTAAAACCCCCAAAAAAATTTTGGTTTTACCCTTTTGGGGCCCCACACCTATCTCGGGAATGGGCCCCAAAGGTGTTGGCTCAAAATAAAGAGACAGTTGCATTCACTCACGACTCTCCTTTGATTTCTATGGGGGGGTTTGAGGGCAGTAAAAAAGGCGCTCCCCCCGCATGCAAAAAATTCTTATAGAAAAGAAAGGAGAGGGGGGTTTTGTGAAGAGGGACCAGCTCTGCACATTCTGAGCCGACTATTTCAGTGGCCTGTTTTGGAGATAGGTACGGGATCCACCTTTGGGCTTTGATAGCATATCATATTAATATGCCATCAAGGTCTATGGAGGAAACAATGCTTTAAGAGGACTTAACTGGGATCCAAGCCAGGAAACAGGAAAAGGGATGGTTTTTTTAAGGGAAAAAGAAAAAACCCTTTTCTCGAAGGCAGCCCAAATTTTTAAATCCTTGGGTTCCTTTGGGCCGGGAAATTTTTCAGGTTTTTTCCCAAAAATGGGGTTTTTTAACCAAATAAATTTTAAAAAAATTTTCCCCCATCTTTCGTAAATGTTTTTGTAAAACCGATAACCAACACATGGTAATTTTAAAAAAGCCACACTGCAATTAAGAATGATGTGCTTTTTAGCAATTTTGCATGAAAGCATTAAGTTGTTAAAAATTATAATTTTTAAAAAAGCATGAAAAATTTCCCATTTTGGCTACAAATTTTAACCAAAGCGTGCCGAGGGAAAAGGCCCTTTTAAAAAATAAAAGTTCACTGTGCAGAAATTTACTTTTTTAATTATGCCTTTTTACAAAACATTTTATTTTATGTATTTAAACAAAAAGTGAAAACCAAAATCTCGGGTGCCCCCCGAATGCCGGAAAAAAAAATTTAGTACAAATGTCCTCGTTAGGGGGTGGGTTGGGTTTTCATCTGCAAAAAGCTTAACGTTTGGTTTTTGGAAGAAATAAAAAAATTTTTTTTCCCCAAAATTGGTTTGGGAAAAGGACTCGTGAAATTTGATTTGGGAGGGGCTTGATATGCTATTTGGGTCCCCTTGGGGGGACGGATGAAAAACAGGGGGAGGAGATGCAGGGGGTTGTTTTTTTGTCTTATCATGTTATTGCCTTTTGTTTATTTGGCAAAAAGGGGGGTTTTTGCAGTTTTGCCACCACAGTGATATCAATGTGGTCCGACTGCCGGGACCCCTATGAAGAATGAAGGAGACGCAGACTCGTGACCAGTTTAAAGTAAAATGGGGCTATTTTACAGTTCTCTGCACAGCATGTGGCCAGGGCTCCCTGGGAAAATATTGGGTTTTAAATTTAAAAGGGGTTTTAAACCCCTTCTCGGTTCGTTGTGTTTTTTTGTACATTTCAGTTTCTCGCTCTCCAAAAACCAGGGGCGGTTTTTTCCCCTTTCCCAAACTGGGGGGTTTTTTTTAACTTTAAGGGGGATGACACTATCCCCCCCCCACTGGTTATGCTCGCTCCCGGGGTCGGTGTGTCCCAACCCCCCCTGTCTGGTCCAACATGTCACTGTGTGGGTTCCCTTTTCCCCCATGCAGTCTTATTTGTAAGAGCGGTTTTTTTAAAAACCACAGGCCCTGCATTTTTGGGGTTTGGGCAGTTTTTTTTATGAATCAGGTGGAGGTTTGTTACGTTTAATTTCCGGTTTTTCTATGAAAAAAATTCCCGAGCAGCCCCCGATCTGTCTCCTTTCTATTTTTTAAAGCAGCAGAAAGAGGGGACCAAGCCAAATTTTGGTTTTTTGATTGTTAAAAAAGCTTTCAGTGTTATTGGTTGGAAGCTTTTGGCCCGTGCAGAGAGAAATGTTTCCAGCCCCATTCTGAGTGAGAGAAAGGGAGGAATGCAGGCTCCCGGGGAAAACGGGCCGGGGGGGCAGACCCCGAATGTAAATTAGTAGAGCCCCTAGCCCAAAGAAATGAAAAAGGGGGGTTTTGGGAATTTCCCACCGCCAATGGGGGGGAACAGTGTTTAAAAAAAACAAAAATTTAAGGGCAGACTGTGGGAAAAAAGACGCTTTTCAATGACAACCAATTGCAAAGTTGCTTGTTTTCAATGTGCCCCTTTTTTTGGGAAAACCAAATTTAAAAGTTTAATTTATACAAAACCCCTTTTAAAATTTAAAACTGGATTATGAAAATTCTTTATTTTTAAAACCCAAAGTATTAAAAAAGTTCTCAACCAGATATTCAAGGAATAGTGATAGTATAGCGCCATCCCTGTTCCTTTTTTTATTGTTTTTAATTTTGTCCACCCCAGGAAATTTTGCAGGGTGGACACTTGGGTTAGTCTAAATTCTCTCTGTCTTTTCCATGGCGTACATGAAGAAACCTCCAGTGTGATAAACTGGTTACTTCTTTAACTGTAACACCATCTTAGCTTCTCAAAGAAGATGCTAAGCAAGTATAGTTGTAAACTTGTGAACTTTTTTTAAAACGGGGGGGCCCGGTCACTACAAAAGAAGAGAAGAGAAAGGGAAACAAGACTAAAAACAACGAATGTTCTCTTAGCACATTAAGCTGGACACATTACAGCTAGTAAAAAGAAACCGGAGCCGGTGCTGTACTTTACATTATTTCTAGAATATCTGGTGGTATGAGCATTTTTCAATCAGTGAAAATACAAAAATGTTTTTTAAATTTGGGGGGGAATAAATGGTATTGCCATCTCCGGGCATTTTTAGTATTCCCCAAAAGGGCATGCCAAAAATTATCGGAGCCCCGGTTCCCCCCCTGGGGCTTGAAATTTTTTCTTTAGGCTTTGGCCAAAACCCCTTTTCCCGCATACCCGTTAAAACTCTCTCAATTCACAAATTTTTGGGACCCGCCTTTTGGGAGGAAAGGGGGGTTTTGCCCCTTTTATTATCATTTTTGAGTGGGTCTCTGAGGTGGGACCAACATCTGTCTGACATTTCTGCCATATTCTGTGGCTCTTAAAGTTGCACACACCACAGATTGCCACCCTCAGGTCAACAATACCACTTCCCAGAGGAGACTTTAAGCTGGACCTAGATTCCTACCTTCAAACCTTATCAAGTAGAACTAGCCCCGGGATTGTACTCCAGCACCCGGTCTACTAAATCTTTCCCTAAAAAAACTTTTATATAGATTACTGGTCCTTCTCAAAAAACATGTGCCGAGATAGTGTGAAAAAAATTCGAAAGGGCCATGACTTTGTGACCCAATCATTTCTTGCTTGGAAAAAGGGATACATGCTTTTATTGCGCAAAAACGTTTAATTGGAATGACCCTTTATTTTAACCCTTAACACAATGTGGACTCAGGGGGTTTGGTATTTTCATCTTCCTGCATTGTACCATAATAAATAAGATGGCACTTGAGTCACTGTATGTTGTAGTGTATAACCACGTTGAACACCCACATCATAGAAGTCATACCTGCTTCCACACGCAAACTACATTGCGGTCCGTTCACGAAGACCTTTCTTAAACTGTCCTAGCAGCAGGTGCAGTAATGTTTGGAATAATCACATTGCTCAGCTCCATTTCTATGGATGTGGGTGGTTTAATTTTCTTCTACATGTGTTCAGATCCTTAAGCTAAAGCAACTGTGATTATTAATAAGATGTTTAATGCATGTGCAGGGAAGCGAAACCTTCCGTAAGAAATCCATCGAGAAAATTTATCTTTTATGAATTATGTAAGCCTGTTAAAAGGGGCGGGGTTTTAAAACTTCCATCGCCCTTTGTCTCAAAAAGTATTGTTCCTCTCTTCGTTGTAATTTGTGTGGAATTTCAGTTCTTATAACTCATTTAACACCTATTCATGAAATGTTATAGCTGTAAACGCTGCATGATATCAGAGCTGATTAGGGGTGTTTTGTTCAGACATCACTCTCGGCTCTTTTACAAGGGGGAATATGGATATTTCTTAATTTTCAACTGTTCCCCACTTTCGCTCCAAGATGTAAGTAAGGTATCTAGGTTATGTACATCCCATCATGATTGTATTCTTACCGGTGACTTTATTTAGTTATGCACCCTCCCCCCCCTTTCTATAGGGTTATGTGATCGGCAGTCTGACTAAAACAAAAGGGGGGGAAAGATCTCCCCTTTTAAGGAAGCCCCGAACAACGGTTTTTGTAGAGTTTGTTTTGCTTTTTTCGCCCCTTACTTAGATCTGCATATCACAAGGAATTAGGGGAAAAGGGGGGCTGAAAAACCCCCCCGCGCCTTTTTGGATGTAACAAATCCTAAAATTTGCTTTTGACCCCCCGAGTCTTGAAAAAAGCAAAAAGGATTTTACCAAGTCAGTTCTCTCCTCAGAAAACGTGTTTCGATGTCCACACAGCCACCCCAGTACGTTTGTCGCACAAAGAGGGACAAAAATCCCGAAACAGCGTTGTCTGCGATAAAAGGATAGGTTTGGCTAAAATCCTTTTTGCTTTTAAAGACTCTGGGTCAAAAGAAAAATTGGGGATTTGTTTAATCCAAAGAGGGGCTGTGGCCGCTCACCCCTTCCATAATGCCTTGTGAGATATAAAACATAAAGGGGCAGATTTGCAATTGCAATTTGTGTCAAAGTTCTAGTGTTTATGCTTTATGTCACATATGTTCTAAGCAGCTTTTATACACTTTTCGCCGTATCAGACAACAGAGGTACTGTTTTCCTTCCTTTTTTTTTTTTTATAAACTGTATTTATTGCAAATTTTTCAACTGTTAAACCATTCAACATTTCAAGGAAAAGTAGGGGAAAGGCGTCATTTTCTGAAAACTGTGTGGTTAAATGTAAGGTTCTGTGCGGCAAAAAAGTCTACATTTTGGTTCAATTGTTGGCACAAACTGTGCCATTTCATAAATGGTGTAAAGTTAGACAGAGTTGTCTAAACATGTGCCAGACTTATCATACATTAGACTTGTCTAGTCTAAGTTTACCCTAATTATTAGACATTATTAAAGGGGTTGTTCACTTGCTACCAAAATCATGCCCTCAGCTCTCGTGGCAACCCGTAAAAAAAACTAATTATACTCCCTTTCCCCATTTTTAGTGGAATCTGATGGAAAAAAAAATACTTAAAATTTTAGAATAACTTGAAAACGGAGTAGTCCGACGCGGTTTTCAACAGTAGAATCTGACGAGAATCCGACAATAATTCTATTGTTGGTTTTGACTACCCTAAGAGATTATTGTAATATCTGTTCTAAATATTAAATAAAAAAAAAAAAAAACCCCGGAAAATAGTAATTTGCTTTATACCAAAAACAAACGCGTTTTTTGGTGTACAGAGTAACACAAAAGTAACTTTATCTTTTAAACAAACCCCGGGGACCGGATGACTAATTTTACAGAACGGGAGCAGGCTTATGCTGGGGCTTTTTTTTTTTTCTAGAGTTTTCATACATGAAACAAGTTACATGTAAAAATGCCACCAAAAACACTTATAAAAAGGACGGCTCCCTTCGTATAGGATCATACAATCACTTTCGTTAATTATAGAATCTTTTAATTTTAAAATTTAGGAGTGGAAACATTTTGGCTCACTAGACCCTTTTTAGGCACTTAGTGGATGAGATCTGTGGTAATACTTCCTTTTTTGAAATGCAACAAGGACCTTGAATGTACTCGGAAAAAATAACAGTTGTGATTGATATAAAGGGGCCGTCGAGTCTTATGTTTTCTGTTTCCTGGGGTTCATCAGGACTATCTTATTTGTTATTGGAATCACAAAAATGCATTTTAAAAAAACTTTGTAATTATAAGCTACGTGAAAAACCAGGTCTCCCCCCCCCCCCCTCCCCCTTCCCCCCTAAACCCTGCAAACCACCTGATGTTCATTGATCGCTTGGCCTTAGTGAGGGTGTTGTCATCAGGCGTGGGTTGTGCTTTGAAAACCAGGCTCAGCTCGGAACTCCCCCTTTGGGGTGTGACCTGAGAAAAGAATACACTGCATTCACTCTTTCCAGTCTGTAGTTTGCAAGTGAATAGAAGTAATGACCTTCAAATAATTACAGGGGAGGGGGGAACTGTTTTTTTTTTTATCTGCTGGTAGGACTTACTAACAGACTAGATCTACCCGCATTTGGGGCAAAAACCCATGAAAAACCAAAAAACCCAAAAACATTATAAAATGAGTTTTTTTTTTTTTTTTGTCATGCCGTCAAAAGCAAGAAAAAACGACCGTCTGTGCGTCTTGCGTTTTTGGGTTTTTTTTTCCCCTTTTTTTTTTCCCCGAAAGCAAAAACATTATAATTGCTATGGATTTCTGCAAAAAAAGCGCCAAAAAGTCCAGTGCTTTAGATATACTCCAATTGTAAAGAAGATTTTCACATCTGGTCACACAACAAAAAATAAATAAATGAACCATTGACCTCCCCTGGCACTTCCAAGACGATGCTCCTCTACCATCTAAGCATGCCTGACAAAGGGTCAAAGTAAGCCGAAGTGTTGTCACTCCTATATTTATAGATTTAATGAGACTTCTATGAACTTTTAAAAACGTTTATTTTGTTTTCCTATATGGGTGGTTTAAAAAGGAAATTTTTTCGCATCAAACTCATTGTTTTTCTGGAAAGTTTCTGCTATCTATTGTAAAGTCGTGAATATTGCCCTTTCAAAGGGCAATCTTTTCCCCTGTGTTTTTACATGTAACCTTGTTTCATGTAGGAAACCTGCAGGAAAAAAAAGCCCCAGAGTCAGCCTGCTCCCGCATTTTTGTGGAAAATGTCGTCACGTTTTAAACAAAGTTTGCTTAAAAAGGGGTTTTTCTCACTAAAAAGGATTGCTTTTTATGTTTAAAGATCTTGCCCAAAAACAACTACTTTGAAAAATGTGTCAAATTTAAACAAAGTCCTGCTTATTCTGAGATATCCCCCCTTTTTTATGGGCTGAAACAGCTTCTCAGGGGCGCTATAGCCACAGCCTTGGGTTTATCTTCCTGGTAGGCTTGCCCAGTTCTGGTCACTATTTGTTATAGACCTGGGTTTCCTCAGCAACTTCCCTTTCTGCAGGCCAGTAAACACGCCCTGAATTCCCAAAAAAGAAAAACCACAAAAAAGGGGAAAGGGGGTAAGTTTAACGAAATTTAGTGAGACAACCCTTTTTTAAAGGGGCCTGGTCCATTTTTGGGTTTTTGCTTTGTACTACCACTTGCTTTGCTTGTTTATGGTATAAAAAAACGAAATAAATGAACTCCCTGCCCCGCTTTTTTATTTTTATTTTTTTAAACAGATTTCAAATTAAAACTTAAGGATGAGTAAAAATTTTCTTGTCGGATTCTACTATTGAGAACCCCCAAAATTTATGAATTTGGGTTTTTAAGGGGTATTTTATGTGGAAATTTTTGTTTTTTTTAAATTGGGGTTCACCAACCGGGGGAGAAAACGAATTTTTTTAAATTTTTTGTATGGGATTTTGGGGGAAAGGATGCAACATTTCAAATGTTTTGGGCCCGTTTTTTTTTATGTGGGGAAAACAGCAAAAGATTACCCCATGTTCCAAATTTTTTTTTTACTCTAAAAAAACAGACGGAAAAAAATACGCATTGTGGTGAATGCCCCAATTTCGTTTTTTTTATTGGTTTAAAGGAGGGGGGATTTTACATTCCGCTTTAGGGCGGAGGGGAGGGTTCAAGTTTTAAATTTTTCTTGGTTTGATTTAATTTCTTGGGCTTGTGGGACGGACCTTTGGGTAGATTCTTTTCTTCTTTGGGGGTGTATTTTTTTAAAATATGGGAAAAAGGGAAAAGGGGCCCCACCTATAAACTAAATGTGGGCCGCTGGGGCCCCCTGTTTTTACCTTTCAAAAGTCAAAAGTGTCTGCAAAAAAAGAAAGTATTAGTATTTTTTAATATGAAAGCATATGTGCAGTTGTCACTATATATCTATACCATGGCTGGTCATTTGTTTCAGAGACATGCCTCTGTGAGCAGAGTCTAAATCTACCCTTACAAATTGGGCAAGGTAGTTCTGTAAATAGTGAAGTTAACAGCAACTCTTTTATAGAACAAAGTGTATTTTGTACGGATGTCAGGTATTGTTCAAAGTATAACAATTTAAGCTTAATTGAGCTATTGTCTTCTACACTGCTGCCAATAGGGCAGTTTTTATTTCTGTAATACATTTAGACCTGGAATTTGCACTGGTCTGAGGATGGGTTAACAGTATTAAAAATTCAAGCAACAACAGCAAGGCATAGATTTTTTTATTTAACCCAAGTCTTACCTGTGTTTCAAATTAGAATGAGTTATCAAATCATCTACATTAAAGAAACACATAAATTTTTTATGCAGTTCAGAAATGCATGCTGTAATGCAGCGTGTGAACCCAGCCTATATTATGCATTGCTATTTTCTTAATTTGGATTGTATAGCAGATGTAATTATGGTAATGATATAGGTGGTCTCTAAGCCTTGGCTCAGCTTCTCTTCTCCATCATATAACCCTATATATCACAGAGCACAGCTTCTCTCCTCTTTCATGTAACCCTATATATCACAGAGCTCGCTTCATTCTCCTCTTGCTCATGTAACACCTATATATATCAACAGAGCTCCTGCTCTCTCTACTCTTTCATGTAAACCTATATATCACAGAGCTCAGCTTCTATCCTCTTTCATGTAACCTATATATCACAGAGCTCAGCTTCTATCTCTTTCATGTAACCCCTATATATCACAGAGACTCAGCTCCTCTCCCCTATCATATACCCGTATATATCAGAGCTCAGCTCTCTCCTATATTCATATAAACCTATATTTCACATATGGCTTCAGCTCATCTCCTCTTTCATGTAAACCTATATATCACAGAGCTCAGCTTCTCTCCTCTTTTATATAACCAGTCTCGCTCTATACCAGAGGTCAGCTTCTCTCCTCTATCATATAACTCTATATATCTCAGAGCTCAGCTCCTCTCCTCTATCATATCCTAGTCTCGTACAGGGCAGCATAAATCACCGGAAAGGTTCCCTTATACTGGATCTAATTTCATTTCCTTGAACAGACTTAGCTAGGAAGTGCAGAGCTGAAATGTCAATCACTGCTGTAGAACAGTCTAACCAAGTACTGCATGTCTGAAGCTGGCTGTGAAGAGCAGGCTCTGTGAAACTGCATTTACTTGCCAAAATATCGCCAGTAAAGGCTACAGAATGCTGTGTGTGAAACGTCCCTCATGACAAGATACATTCATAAGAAAACTGAACTGGTTAACGTTAGTCTGCTACATAACTATTAATGCATACAGTTCTGCCCTTTTCAGTAAATTTGATATTGCTCTCCTTATGCTTTATGCAGATTGGCATTATTTTTGAGAATGTTCAACCAGGTGCTTACTCCTCAGTTTCTCAGTCCATTGCCAATTTATTAGAGAATATGACATGTTGTCATATGTTTACAGGTCCCTATGGTACTCCTCATTTGTGGGCATTCAGTATAATGAAATGAAAACGTTTCATCCGAACTATTGAGCAATCTCAATTTTAACTGCAGGCTCTGGTTACTACTATTCTGATTATAATCTACTAATTTCTATTTATCCTTTTCAATGTTTGTTTAGCCCAATTGTATCCCACTTAACATGTCATTTACACAGTTGTTATCATATCCTAAGTGCATAGTCTTACATCTATCTACAAGAGTCTTTATTTGCCATTTCTCTGCTTAACTGTGCAATCTCTTCAAACCCATGTGCAGTGTAATGGGATCTGTGTCAGTAGCATCAAAGGCCGATATTAAAGCGGACTCTCTGAAGGGGACCATACATTTTATATAGTAGTCGGCGAAACACTGGCCCACAGCAAGTTCTCCCAGCCTTCACGGTCAGCTTGGCTAAGCACATGTATGTTCAGTCCCACTACAGGGCTACGTCACTGCTATCCTGACAGATATCACGGCACAGCCAAATGAACCAGGAGGGTAAACACATTCTATTTAGCGCTATGCTTACTCGGTTTCTGTACACCTTATATGTTGGACAAAAGCGTGGTCTACCATGCTTTTGTGTCCAGCACAAAAGGCATAGATCAACTGGAAATAGACTGTTTACTCTGCAGTTTGCTATTATTCTGCCTCTGTGTATGTTGGGATCCCTTTTTAATGTATCCCAATGAAGGCCCAAAACATAATGCAAATGGGGTCAGAGCCACTGCAGAATATATTTACTATTTTGCCATAGGCAAACTTAAACTCTATCAGTTCTCTATCTGTAAAAACACTACGAAACGTACACTTTATTGTTGTATACTCTAAACCTCCTATGCCACACTATTTAATAAAACTTGATTTTAAACTCATCATTAACCCTTTTTTGCTTTTCTGAAAGAGGGAATGTGAACTCCCTTCCATTATCAAGTCTGGTGGAACCCCCACCTATTAACAGGAGAGCCTTATCTTCTATGAAAAGTACTAGCTCCAGTAAGGGATTCCCAAGCCTTACTACTTGCGGCAGTAGTCCCTAATTCATGGACACAGAACAAAAATAGGCCCCCTTGTGACACCGTCTGCAGCGGGTGACACTTGTAGACAGAGGTGAGAATTCACCTCACTGTGGCTGCGGGGTCTCTCACACTGGAGTAGATGTAGTCTGGGAACAGAAGTGTGTATATATAAGGGATATACCCAAGTACTGCCCAAGTAGTAGACTTGGATCCCCTTACTGAGCTAGTACATTTGCTATGATATGAAGGCTCTCCTGTTAATAGGTTTGCTCTCCACCGCAAGACTTGATAAATAGGAAGGGAGTTATTCCCTCTTTAAGAAGGCAACAAAGGTTAAATGATGGGTTAGAGATTCAGGTTTTTAGATAGTGATGCATCAAGAGGTTGAACAGTAGTATACATAATTAATAAAAAGTTACGTGTTTATTGTTTTACAGAGATAGAGACTGATAGAGTTTAAGTTTGACTATGGCAAAATAGTAAATATAGTGATCAAGTCACTCTCTGTTCTCTTGCGAGATTCCCAATTTTTTGGAGATTAAGAGCCACTGCAAGACACCTTTTAAAAAAAAAAAAAAAAAAAAAAAAATCCATGTTGAAATCCAAGCCCTATAATCCCCAGTGGGTACATGGAGTCATCATAGTCTTTGTACAGAGCTGTGGAATGTATCAGCACTACATAAATGAAAAAAATAAAATCTGTAACTCACAGGAATCATTTATTAGTGATTGCAGAATAAGAGCAAGCTGCTGCAGGTTTACTTAAAAGCCAAAAAAATTACACAAGTATTTAAAGCATTTTGTGCAGCTGTTAAGCTAATATCTGATCAGTAGAGCAGAACTCGCATTTTAATGCAAATTCAAGGTTGCCTTGTAATCCACAGATTAAACGTTTCGGCTGACCAGAACCTTTCTCAAGCTTTAGAAAGGCTTTGTTTAGTTAAAATGAGAGATGAGTAAGCAGTAAAAAGTTCTAGTTCGATTAGAACCTCGAACTTTAGTGTGTTCGGTTCAAGTTTCTATTCGAACTAGAACCCCATTAAAGTCAATAGAAGAAGATGTTCTGGTTAATTATTATACTTATACAGGTGAGGAGAAGCTGGAATTACCATCCATAACAGTAATCTTAGTGAAGAAAATTTGGCTCTAAGAGTGACAGAAAAAAATTGAGAGGCTAAAATACTTCATTCCTTTCTATGGCTAGCTGAAAAGATGAGGACAACTTGCAAGCAGGGGCGTAGCTACAGGAGGTGTAGTGGTAGTAGCTGCTACGGAGCCCTGCATCCTGGGGGGGCACAAAAGTCCCTTTGACACATAGGAGATTTAAAACTGTTGTGTTATACAATTACTGAACCCCCAAAACTACAAAAACAAAACTTTTGGGCACTGAGTATGATTTAGCAAATCCAAGCACTCTGTATAATATATATCCATGTATATGAGAGTTAGGTGTTATGTGAGCCTGCAAATTTCACCAAATAACAGCTTCTGGGCGTGGGAAAGATGCAGCCAGCAATACCAAACTCCCTAACTATTGCTGTCTATGGAGAGTAAAATGCTATCTAACTAAGAGCAGTCTGTAAAGTACAGAGAGTGATCTGAAAATGGTATACACAAGGCAATACAGTGAAATATATGTAACATGGTCATGTGATCTTAGCAGCCAATGAGAGCCCTCCATCTCAGCAATGACATTTTTGACACTTCTCTGTGCTCTGCAAATTGGATGGCCATCAAAAGTGCAGAAAGGTGATTGGATGGTCACCAAAATTGCCGAAACATAAAATGGCATTTCGAAATAGAACTTGAACTTGACTCTAACCAAACCTTAAAATGTTTGTTTCAGATTGAGTTCTAAAACTGCCAGAAGTTCTGCTAGAACTTAAATTTTCTAGAACAGTTTGATCAACACTAGTCAAAACATATCCCTAGATTATAACATATCCTTGAGTTGACTATATGAGTACTGCTCTCTGTTAGTCTCTATATGGTGTGTACTTGTGGGTAAGGCAGATCAGGCCTACTTGGAGGTGTTCACCACATCTACCTACAGATGCTTACCCTGGGTTTTTGGTGTCTAACCAAATCTGCATTGCATCAATCCTTAGATCCTTGACATTTTTTTCTTATGCATTAAATATAGGCTAATGAGAGAGGCTCATTATGATTTAAAGTGAAGGCTCTGTTGAATAGTTCATGTACCTTCTACATAGGTTACTATCTATTAAGCTGTGTTGTAATCACTTGCTTCTAGCTGGTGTACATCTGCATAGTGCAAAATAGAGGTATGGAATAATGTAGTGGATTACCCTGTTTCATTCAATGATATCCAGTTTAAAAAAATCTATAGGTTAAATGTATATTTTTGTTACATTCCGAATCTAGAGTTGGTGGATGCCGTTCCTTGGCATCCATCAGGAAAATATCTATTTTAATGTATATGTCTTGGCATGTACGTTACAGCAGAGGCCATAAACCTGAGCTTAACATTGCCTTATTTCTACTTTTTCATTGTAACTTTTCGTAAACAAAAATCTAATCTCAGGAGTCCAGTAGGCGTTCCCCTTCTCTGATTGGTGCTGCATGCACTTCCTTCTGTGGGATCTCTGTCACATCACAGCAAACGCCTCACCTTCCATCTCTATTGTGCTCACTGTCTTGCTGCTTGTTCTTGTCCTTGTTAGGCTGCATTCACACGGCACAGGACAAATACCGGTCGGTTTACCTGACCGGTATTCGTCCTGTTTTGCGGCCGTCCCTACGGCTGCAGGGGGGTCGGCTTTTCTCCGCGATGAGCAGAGAACAGTCCTTCCCCCTCCCATTGAGGTATTCATACTCCGTCCGGAAACCGAACGAAAGAATGAACATGCTCAATGCTTTTTGAGCGGACCGCAGGCGGCAAAACCGCCGGGCGGAAAACCCGTGCAGTGGGGACATGCCCTTGCCATCCTTTGCTGTAAAGTCTCCTTAGTTCTCCCATTCTCCTTGCTTCTGCTGTTCTTTTCTGCAGTCTGCTTGGTGGAGGAGAGTGTTCGTAGTCAGAATTTACAAGCTAACCTTTTAAAGGGGTTGTCTCACTATAGCTACAGTCCTGTTCAGTCTCTCATGATAGGCAGCCAACACTGGTTGCTATAGCTACAGACCTGGCTTCTACTGCAGCCTAGTAGAAGCCAGTAAACACGCCCCTGAATTCAAAATGAAAACAGGACTGAGGTAAGATGAATCAGTGTAGTGAGACAACCCCTTTAAGGCAAGGTCTACAAAGCATAGACCCATAGATGGTATTTTAACTTTGCCTTTTTGACACAGGTTTGCACTTAATACTGTGATCGGTTTTCGGAGTTCCTGCCAGCCCAGTGCATTGATGCTGTGGGAATCCAGCGGAAGATAGAACATGTTCTAAATGCCGGCAGTTTAGAAAACCCACAGTAGAAAATCCGTGCTGTGTAGACTACGGCACTAATTTTCTACTGCGGTCTACACAGCACTGGTTACAGTTGGATTTTCGGTGGATTATAAATACTGAATCCGCCGAAAATCTGTCCATAACCAAAGTCTGTGTAGACGTAGCCTAGGTTCACCAGCAGTGAAATAGGACTGAAAAACCTATAGTGGCGTCTTCCTCCTGCACAACTGCCCACATGCCACAGTCACATTGACCTTTAGCATCTAAGTAGTTATAGGACCGACATATGAGTTTTCTTCGGTCCTAGCTGCTGAATGCATGTGCCAATTGTAACTAAGGGTGTGTTCACACGGCGTATTTTAGCACGCAATTCGTGCTGAAATACGCCCAAAACAATGTTCTAAACAATTCTCATAGACCGCAATGTTAAATACGTACCGTCATTCACACGACACATAGTTTTACTTCTGTAATTTTTGCAGTCAAGTCTTTCAGGCGTATACGTGCCTTGAAGTAATAAAGTATAGGAGGAAAAAATCTGCCTCAGGCCATTGCACGTTGTTTTTGTGTTGAAATTATGCACATGGAATTTCAACATTTAAACACGTTTTGTGTTCCGTGCCACAACTACGCTGTGCGAACTTACCCTAACAGATACTTGCTGTGTAGGGAGTGGGGTCGGCTGAGGAGCTGGGTCTAAACATCCTTGCACCCTCTTTCTGATGAGGGTGCCCCAGGTGGTCCCTTAACTCTGATGGTTAGTTGTCCTCACCCAACCTGTGTAGATCATGAAATAACCTACCGTTAAAGATGACTTTTTATCCAGTTTCAGTTTTATTGCCAAATATTTAATCACCTTTGATTTTCATTCATACGTAATAGAGCATAGCGAATACAGGCAGTCACTGGGTTACGAACAATATAGGGACTGTAGGTTTGTTCTTAAGTTGAATTTGTATGTAAGTCGGAACTGGTATATTTATTAAATGTAATTCCAGCACAAAAGATTTTTTTTGTTTTTGGTAGTACAGGGAAGGGTTTTTACATGTGTTTTGCTGTTTATGCCCCTATTAAGAATATCCTTCATGTGCTGCTGCGGCATGCTGGAACTTGTCGTTCCACAGCTACTATCTGCTGAGGAACATGGAACTACAAGTGCCAACATGCCCTATAAGTCTCCGTTTGTAACTAGGGGACAGATGTAAGTCGAGGACTGCCTGTATTGTGTTTTTGTTGTTAACAGCCTTGAATAAAAAGTATGCAATTCTTAGCTTTCTTGGTCTACCTGCCATATGTCCTCTTCTGTATAAAAAAAGCTATTTGTTTATAGCGTATTTGTTTGCCTCGGCTTGCTTAAGTATTCTGACATGTTAATATTATGCATTTCCTGTTTCTATCTCCAGAATCCCAGATCATTTCCATAGACCTTGTTTTATTTTCTGAGGTTCCTTTTTTTACTTTACAGCTGGCAACCTATACCACTGTGACTGGTTTGCATGTACTCATTTCCTTATAAGCAAAATATAGATCGTATTCAGCTTGAAAACCTATTTGTAATGCAAATAGAGATCTGGTATATTTATTATCTATTACACTGTGTACAACTTTTTTTTTCCCCCCACTAGACATTACTGTTAACTGTTCGCTTCTAGTAATTCATAACGTATTTTATTTAAATCAGTAAAAATCGCTTAATAGGTGATGAGGTTAATATAAATTCAGACTCAATACGTGCTGGTAATAGTTGAGTGGTGCTTTATAAAACCTATTAGGCTCGGTTCACAATGGGTATAGGTTTTCGGAACCCGTAATTACTAGGGCCAAGTTACCGGGCCGAATACCCCTATTGAAATGCTGGTAATTTCACAGTTGTCATAGAGAAGACTGTGGTTTTTTTAAACGTCCCCCACTCCAACAGGCCCATGATAAGCCGTCGTGCAAATTGACAAGGAATTACTACGCGTATACGCGCCCGGGCAATTCAATCCAGGGGCCGGCGAAGTGCGGCCCCCTGCTCATCCCCCTCCCCCGGCCCCGGTCCGGGGCGTAATTGGGGGGCGTAATTCGCCCTGCAAAAAAACCCCGGTGAACAGGCCTTTATAAAACTTTTTTGGCCGGTTCACATATGTGCTATAGGTTCCATCTGTCGCAGAGGTAAAAAACTGACTAAACGAGATCCGTTCAGTGGGGATACCCGTTGCGCCCGATGCCCATTAATGCAATGGCCTTTGGTTTTCGCCGTGGGTTTTTAAGTTAAAAAAAAAAAAGGGGAAAAAAAATAGTGCTATTTTTCGAAAACTTCAGACACCCCACAGTGGAAAACCAACAGGCCCATTGTAATTAATAGGGTCCGTCGGGTGCAACGGGTATCCATAGTGAACAGATCTTGTAGGGTCAGCCTTTTACCTCTGCTAAAGAGGTACCGAACGGAACCTCCAGTGCAGATGTGAATCGGGCCTTATACATGTCTCGGCTCAAATTTTACTTAGACTGAAATGGGAATGGTGTTAAAAAATAAAAAAATAAAAATTATTAAAACAAAAAAAAAGTGAACAATTCTGCAGTAACTTCTGTGAAAACTCAAACTATGCCCCCAAAAAGTACAACTTCTCCTGCATAAAATATAGCCTCATACAACTGCGTCATTGAAAAAAAATAAGTTACGAAATGTAACGAAGCAAAAACTAAAATGTGCTGGTCATTAAGGCCTTTAAAGGGGATGTATTGCTTCCTTACTTTGGCTGATTCACACTTCTCTTAGCTTCCCAGCTCTGTGAATGCAGGGGCGTTTCTTCCCCTCCCAGTTGGTTGACATCATCCCCCCCCCTTCACTGCTGGCCTGAAACCCCCCCCCCCTCTCTGAGTCCACATATCACTGTGTCTCTCCCTATCAGTCTTATTTTATAAGAGCTGTATACATACCACAGGCTGCATTCAATCTAATCGAGCACTGATCTCTCACAGCTGGAGATGTATTGCAGCTTTCTAAAACTGCACAGATCTGCGTGTATGCAGGAGAGTTAGGCACAGGGTCAAAACTGTCATGTTTTCTCATTGTACAATCTGCTGCAGTCTGTTTCTGCTAGGTGTGGAAACAGAAAATGCAAACGGCCCCTAACTCGAGTCAGACACACAGCTCGTGAATCGACCCAGGGGCTGTACAGAATGTAAATGAGCTCTCAGCTGGTGAATTGCAAGGAGGAGGGATTAGACCCACACTGGATACCCGTGTAAATAAAAACACAAGATAAGGGACACTGTGAGAAAAAGGCAGCTTTGCTAATGACATCCAATTCAAAGTTGCTTGTTTTCACTGTCCCTTATTCTGAAGACCATTTAATGAAACGATAACACCCCTTTAAGGGGGTTGGGTCTTGGTACCACATAGTAGCTTCTAAATTTGTAAGGTGCTAAACCTTTGTCATTTTCCAAATGTAGTTTTGCAATTGTTCCAATCTGCTATTCCCAAAAGAGTACAAGGAATTATTGTCCCCCCTCAGTGGCTATTTTTTGAATTGGTAAGCATGTGAAAACCCAGATCTAGTAAACTGGATCTTCTGAGCTTATCTTAAGTTTCAAGAATAAGGAACAGTGAGTGAGGTCTCACACAGGTTCTGGGGCAGTTCCGTTCAGGTCCCTTTGCTGCCCAATACTGTTATACAGCTGTGAGTTTTATTAAGTAAAATGAATAGGTTTATTACTTTTGTTTTTTGGGATGGATAATAAGATTTCAGAATGCTCTCCCAAGTAGTTTGTCCACTAACTAATTACATCAAAAAGCACAAGGGAGCTGTAAAAGCACAACGGGTTTTAGAAAATTTGTCTAAACCAAAAAAGTGAAGAAATTTTTTTCTGCTTTCTTTGAAACCCTGGGGGGAGACAACTCCTTTAAGGCTTGGGGTTTAAGGGAAAAAGGGGGAACCTGCCCCACTAGGTTAACCCCCCCCTGGAGGTAGTACAAGTAGTGCTAGACCCCTTGTTTCCAGTGCTGTGCCCTTTTTCTGTAAGATGCTGGGTTTTACAGTTTTAGGTAAAAACTGCAATTCCCCCAAAAAGAGTCATGAAGAGTCAGTTTTATTCGTGCCCCACCCACCTCACTAGTGATCAGGCCTTTTCTTTGAATAGGTAGAAGCATGTGAATAACTGTCATGTGGGTGTGGCTAGCCATAAACTGGACTCATTTGAGCATTAATGCTCTAAAACAGCATCTTACAGAATAAGGGACACATGCGGGGAAACAGAATTTCTGTCCTAGCTTGTGCTATTCTCAACAAGGGGGGCATTCCCCGATTACGGGGCCCCTTTTTTAAGCACAGCCCGAACTTACTGTCCCCATACAGCAGGGGTTTTTTTAGATTGCCCAAAAAATATGAAAGTTTTTATATTTCTGTTTGTTTAGGGCGTGGACAAAACGATTTGTCAGATGCTCGATTCGCCATGTTTAGTAGTTTGTCCCTGGCCATACGTTTCCCTCCTTCATTACATGATGGTAAAGTACTCTACAGAACCTTTATTATGGTGGTTTCACACACAGTGTTTGGAATCACTTTTGCTATGATTTTTCAATCTTCTTTTGCAAACAAAAAACCCCACTGTAACTGGATGTGGGCTAAAGTTAGGTAATAACATATATAGGTTTCTACGCAGGACATGAAAAAAAACGGGAGATTCAAATATAAGCATATTAAAACTCCACCAAAAAAACACTTGTATAAAATGCATGAAATTCATAGCTTGTTTTACAAGCAAAAATTCATGTGTGAAGAAAGCTTTATTCTTCTTTGCTTCATCTTTGCTTTATGGCTGCTTGAAAATAAAATGTTTCAATCTTGAAAAGAATAAAATCCCCTGACTCATATTTCTTTGTTGTACACATCATCCACCTCCAGAGCCCACATTAGATAAAATATCTGATTTGATGAGATGTGAATGCCAACCTCTGATACAGGTTCCCGCAGGAGATTTGGTCTTAATTGAAGGGTATGACTAATTTGCAATAGACGCTGTGCAAAAACTAGTACAGTATTAAACCGCATCAGTGATTTTTTTTTTTTTTCTGTCAGCCTTTTATTGCTTCATAGAATGGAACAAAATTTAATGAAATGTAATGTAATTGGTGACAGCAATTTAGGTGTATTTTTAATTTAAAATCTTAGCTCAGGTTTTTGAACATCCATATGAATAATTTGAAAGGCAGTTGCATATTATCTATAAAGATAATGAAATGCTGTATTAAATGGGTTGTCCCCTTCATTTTACTGAAATACCCGTATATACTCGAGTATAAGCCGACCCGAATATAAGCCGAGGCACCTACTTTTGCCACAAAAAACTGGGAAAACTTATTGACTCGAGTATAAGCCTAGGGTGGAAAATGCAGCGGCTACTGGTAAATTTAAAATGGATACCAATAAAATTACATAGGCAGGTTATAGTTAGGTATATATCACCCATAGGCAGGTATATGTCCTCCACAGGCAGGTTATAGGCAGGTATATGTCCTCCACAGGCAGGTTATAGGCAGGTATATGTCCTCCACAGGCAGGTTATATGTCCTTACAGTAGAACTTCTTTTTTGCATTAGTTAAACAAAATAGACTGTATATACATTTCTTTTATTTTCCGTAATTATCACATTTTGTCAGACTTTTTGCACAGCTCAACATACAGGTTTCTCTTAATAGCTTTGTCAGATTGGGTCAATGCTTTAAAGGGGTTGTCTCGATATATTGATTCATCTTACCTCAGTCCTGTTTTCTTGGTTTCACTTTGAATTCAGGGGCGTTTTTACTGGATTCTACTAAGCTGCAGTAGAAGCTAGGTCTGTAGCTATAGCAACCAGTGCTGGCAGCCTATCAGGGTAGATCAAACAGGTCTGTAGCTATAGTGACCTGAGGAGCTGATGCAGCCCATACAAGAGGGGATATCTAGGAATAGGTAGGACACGGTTAATGGACACATATTGCAAAGTAAATTTTTTGGGCAGGATCTTTAACATAAATTCCGTTCCCATGTTTAAATAAATTCATAATGGCTACCAGAAGGAAACCGTTACAAATTTTAAGAATGGGTCCACACCAAATTTTAGGGATTGTTGGGAATTTGGCAGAAAAGACAAAACGTGTATACCGAGATATACCCCCCAAAAAATGAGGGAAAAAAAGAAAAAAACCTTCTTTTGGTCAAACTTGTCAAACACACGAGATGTTAAGAATCTTTTTACACCATGTTCTGCTCTACATAGGTGTTTGTCAATGTACCAAAAAAACCCCAAAAAACATATACTAAAATGTACCGATAGAATTACAATGGCCAGACGAGTCTTAGTGTAATAGTGTACATTTAAAGTACACCTGTCTTTTCTGGTGATTGTGAAATAAGCTACTGAGTGTATACATGGGAAAAAAAATGCTATTTCTGGCCCTTATATGATTTTTTGTCTATATGTTTCAGCACTAGTCCCCTCTGCAAGCTGCAGTTGTCAGTTTTCCTTAAAGGGGTTTTGCCATGAAGTGAGTTCCTTACCTCTTATCTGCTCAGGAGAGAAGATAAACAAAGCTTGCTGAGTCACGGGGGAGAGGGAAGGTGGATGAGCAGAGAGCAAGGAAGCAGGGAGAGTTTGCAAAGTTTACTCAAAGAATTACATTACAACCAGTAGATTCTCTATACAGCAGACAGCTTCATACACTGAACTTTTTTCCCAAGCCCCTTGCAAGCTCCTTCATGTTCCCTGTCATTTGATAAGGGAAATGCAACACGAAGCGCGGCCAGATCAGCTCCTGTCAGTGTCCTGGTCTTGTCTAATGTAAACTGTCAGTAAACTAAGGGGGACTGAGCAATGCTGTAGCTCTCAAAGGCTTCACTTTTTGTAATCGCATATATTTAGAAAAGTGATTAAATACCCATTTTGGAGCATCCCACGTCAACATTGCATCATGGCAAAACCTTGCTTGGTTACATTGTCAGTAGAGGCTAGTTGCTATAATTTCTCCTATACACACTTGGGCTATGTGAGCACAACTCATGACAAAATCCCGTCTGAACCATTGTTGGACCATGGTTTGTGCAAAAAAGGTCAGTATTCGGATTTGCCGTTTGCCCATGCAAGTCCTGTGGAGTCCCGTGGAATATGCAAAATGTTGCATATTCCGCCGGATTTTAAACTTATCAGTAATAAAACTGTGCTGTATAGAGTGCAGCACAGTATACCATCGGATTTTCAGCGGATTCAAAATACGGAAGCCCCTGAAAATCTGACGGTATTTCTGTGCTGTGCAGACATAGCCTAAGAAAAGAATAACCTACTTTCTTGTCTCTGTGGCTCACCCTCAGAAGTAGCGGCAGCATGGACAACATTAAACAGCAGTAATTAGCAGTATTTCCTGTGAATCCAGAACTGGGGTGAAATGAAACACTATGTTCACACAGAACAAATTTGCCATAGGCAAATCTGACAAGGTTTTTTTCTTTTAAAAAAAAAAAACCGCAGCAAAAATTCTAGGTGGAGCATTCTGATTTTTGTTGTGAATGTGCCCAAGATACATTATGGATTTGAAGAAGGACTGCCCCAGGTTTTAGCAATGGATCTTGGTTTTTCAGCACGGAGTCCGTGGCAAATAAGTGGCATGTGTAATTTTGTTTCCATTCCACAGCTATATTATATATATATATATATTTTAATATATTATATATTTAATTTATATTATATATATATATTTTTTTTTTTATCACCTTTGATGTATTTGAAACAATTTTGCTTTCAATCTGTGTGAATTAAAATAAATCTCACAAAAATAAAATCCAGTGAACAGATAAGTGTATACATCCATATACCAGTGTACAATTAAAGGGGTTTTGCCATGATGTAATGTTGACGTGGGATCCTCCAAAATGGGTTTTTAATCACTTTTCTAAATATTTTGATTACAAAATTACAGTTGAGAGAGCTACAGCCCTTCCTACATGCCCTTGGTTACTTCAAAGCGTCTATTAGATACGGCCTGACAAGAAACTGGACGGGCTTGCGCGAGAGAGTTTTTCTGATAGGGCTGAGTGCAGAGTTTTTAAGGCACCGGGTGCAATTGTTTTTTTTTGTATACAGAATAAACTAGTTGTAGAGTGATTAGATCCCTGCTTTATTTGATGACAGAGAACATGAAGAAGCTTTCAAGCTGCTGTGTAGAAAAGCTGTTGTCTTTTGTCACAGAAGCCACAAGTTATAGTTTTTTTATTTCAGTGAACATTTTACAAGATCCCTTATGCAGCTCTGTGCTTGGTGTGTGCGTTTCTCTCTTTCGCCCGATTGTTTCATAACATCTTTGCAGAAAGGCTCCTCTGACGT
>JAODAL010027217.1:0-55323 GCA_025379985.1 Phyllomedusa bahiana
CACCCTCCCTCATCTCTGTCTACCCCTACCCGTTCTCCCACCGTGCGCACCCCCTACATCTCCTCCCTCATCTCTGTCTACCACCCTACCCGCTCTCCACAGCGCTGCACCCCCCTACATCTCCTCCCTCATCTCTGTCTACCACCCTACCCGCTCTCCACAGTGCTGCACCCCCCAACATCTTCTCCCTCACCTCTGTCTACCCCCTCCCCGGGTCTCTCCACAGCGCTGCACCCCCTACATCTCCTCCCTCATCTCTGTCTACCGCCCTACCCGGTTCTCCACAGTGCTGCACCCCCTACATCTCCTCCCTCATCTCTGTCTACCACCCTACCCGGTCTCTCCACAGTGCTGCACCCCCTACATTTCCTCCCTCATCTCTGTCTACCACCCTACCCGGTCTCTCCACAGTGCTGCACCCCCTACATCTCTTTCATCTCTGACCACCACCCTACCCCCCAGTCCAACTGACCCCCTAATTATTTTCCCCCCTCTTTCATCTGCTGTCTTTAAACCGAACTCCCAGCAGTTCTCATCTGTACATACCGGCCCCAGCAGCCAACTGGGTTACACCACTGCATGCCTACAGGCGATGGACCATCCTTAAAATGTGAGAAGTTTTACCTTTGTTTTGTTCTGTAGCTTCTGAATTATTAACGTCTGATTTCACTTCTCCCCATATTCTCTGCTGTGTACAGCGAGCCGGAATATGTTGGTGCTATAAAGATTATTATGAGAATATTAAAACCTCCCGGTCAGATTCCTCCCAGATGTGATGGATCCTCCTCTCTCCCCCTAGGCTCCTCAGTGCAGGACTCTGAGGGTCAGAAAGACGATGGTCCTGTCCAATCAGTTGCCCCCCCCAGGATGGACCCAAACAGCGAGGGCCGTGGCTGGAAGGATATTAGAGCTGACCCTAGAGATCACCATCTGATCACCGGAGAGGGGAGAGCTTCACATGACGTCGCTGCCATCTCTATGGAGAAGGGAGGTAGTAGTGAGCGGAGGTTTGGCGGCTCCTCATGTAGTGATCGCTGTCTCCCCATACACAGGGGTACACAGTAGTGAAAAGGCGTCTGGTTAGTGTGTGGCCCCCCGGGACGGAGCAGGCCCCCGCACCCCGAGCCTCCACCAATGATCCATGAAGCAGAAGATCCTAGAGCTGAGCACAGGATACGGAGCGTCTGAGCGGAAAAGGTGAGCGCCGCCGGGAATGGCTGGGACATGAAAGGCGCCGAGGGCGGCTCCGGAGGGTGACGCTATCATTGTCTGTGTCAGGTTCCTATCAGGTGTCAGGAGGTCGCCGTCTATGTCTCCATGGAGGAGTGGGAGTATTTAGAGGGACACCAGGATCTGTACAAGGAGGTCCTGATGGAGGAGGAGCCGCCCCTCACATCAGCGGGTAAGTGGAGAGCTCCCTGATTGTAGAGGTCACCCCCCCATCACCTGCCCATCACCTATAGACCCTGCAGTCACTGCCTATATCTCCTATAGATGGCTCCGGGCAGAGGAACCCACCAGAGAGAGGTCCCCGTCCTCTACATTCCCAGGATTGTGCGGAGGGAGAGCAGGACGTCCCGCTGGACCCTCAGATACCTGTTAAGGTTTGTTATCATCTTCCCACTGGTTGGACGTCCAATTGGTGATTCCGATTCTGGGTGGATAGATGTAAAGTTCTGCAGTGTAAATCATAGACTCAGTAGCAGCACAAGGTCAGTCAGCTGCTGCTAAAGCCACGGAATATTGTCGTGTACAGAATGAGGCCTTGACACACGAGTTCTGGACATAATCTTACTGCTTTATACATCATTAGTGCAGCCTCATCCAGGATCTGCTGCTCTTTCCTGGGCACTAGAGACGTCTGATGGGGACACAGTACATCTGTACAAATATATTAAAGGGGTGCTCCTATCATTGCTAGGATACGGTATCAAAGCCTGGAAGGTACGGGTCCAGAGGTGGGCACACCGCTTGAATGTAATAAATCTAGGGAGCAGCTTTTCCCAGTAGAGACAGGAGCGACCGCTCTGGAGGGAAGAAGGTTCAGTCTCCAGCGGTGATAAAAGGCTTCTTTACTGTAAGAGCTGTGACGTTGGTGAATCCTCTCGGAGCTGGTGATGAGCAGAGTCGTCACCGCAAGATCCGCTCCCATCATTTCATGTAGAAAAACAGGGACGTTTGTACTGAGGTGTAAAATATGGGGGTGGATGTTGCTCCTGTCTGGTCGCCCCTCCTGATCCTTCTCCTTCATGTCTTCTGGGGTCTGCGACCTTCATCCGGCTATAAGATAATCTGAGGCTCCTTGTCCTTGCAGGAAAGTGATGGTGGAACGACGCCTGGACCCGAAGAGCCCAAATCAGAGCCGGTGACCGGTAAGAGCCTCTCACAGAGCTTGTGTTTTATTCTGCCCAAGTCTTGCTTTCCATGTAGAAGATTACAACACTCAACCATATTATTCAGGCTCCTGAACTCTAAAAGGTGTTTACTTAGCTAAATGAGAAGCTTTTAAAATCCGTTACTAGAGAACAGACTCTGCAGGAGGCGACTCACCATGGACAGACAGAGTGAGTGACGGCAGCTTAGAGCAATGAGAGATAAGAGAGAGCAGGGAGAGGTGGGGAGAGATGCTCCGTAACTAGATAAACTTGGGCTCTAAGAGAATCTAAAATTATTTTTATCTCCTGAACAAAGAAAAATCAACAAAGCAATGTATTTAGAAAAAAGTCTTCAATGACCTGTCCCCAAACGTTAAAAAGCCAATCATTGTAGTGAGCAGATCTTATTTAAGCTTTAACAGACAAAAAGTGCAGATTCCAAGAATACAAATCTGTGAGGGAAAGAATCAAAGAAGCCTGGTGCAGACTGTGGAGACTTGTTTCCTTAAATGTTTATACTCACAAAAGTAGTTTGAATCTGACATTGTATCAATCCATGTAGAACCCTTAGGCTATGTTCACAAGGCGCATTTTGGGGCGCACTGTGCTTAATATGCGGGAAATGCGCCCAATAATTACGGTAATCCAGAGCTATCACAGAGGACTATGGATTACATCTCGTTCCCCCCACACGTACAATACGATCGTATTGTATGCACGGGGAGATAAGTGACATGTCACTTATTTGCGGTGCTCACGCACCGTGAGTAATGGATATCTATGGGGCCGGCAGGCTGCTGTCCCCCCCCACCGTGGGAGTACGTGTGATTAGCGTGACTCCCAAAACACCCCGCGTAACTGCTACGTGCTGCAATTACGCCGTGTGAACATACTCTGATTTGACAGCCAATAGAATCAGCGTTTTTGTAGGTTGACACAATGTCTGATTTTAAATCACTGCATATACTCGAGTATAAGCCGACCCGAGTATAGGCCGAGGCACCTAATTTTACCACAAAAAACTGGGAAAACGTATTGACTCGAGTATAGGCCTAGGGTGGAAAATGCAGCGGCTACTGGTAAATTTACACCACTCACATGCTAGGATCACATTGAACACTGGTCATTTAAATAGATACTACCTGCACACAAAAATAAGGCAGGTAATTGTCCCCCATAGGCAGGTATAGGCAAATAATTGTCCCCCATAGGCAGGTATATGTGCCCCATAGTCAGGTATAGGCAGTTAAATGTCCCCTATAGGAAGGTATATGTCCCTCATAGGCAGGTATAGGAGTTAAATGTCCCCTATAGGCAGTACTAGCCTCTCTCCCGCTGCTCTGAAGCAGCTCTCCGGGTGCTCTGTCTTCTTCCCGGCATAGGCGGCGTGATGACATAGCACACCGCCTGTGCCGGATACTCCAGGAGGCCACAAGTTTGCTTGCGGCCCTACGGAGTTCTCTGTGGAGCCGGGGCCATGTTCAGCGCCGATGGCTGACTCCATTATCTTCAGCTGTATGTGCTCCCAGAGGAGGTGCATACAGCTGAAGAGATCACCGCCAGTACCCAGGCGCCGACGGCTGACTCGAGTATAAGCTGAGATCAGCATTTTTTTGTGCTTAAAAACTCTGCTTATACTCGAGTATATACGGTAATTTTGTGAGTTTACATTTTTTAAGGATTTGAGTCTCCACAGTCTGCACTTTGCTGTTTTGGTTCTTTATAGTTTTTAAAATTAAAAATTAGTTCCCAAAAGTCAGTTTTTATTACCGTATGCATTTTTTTTAACATAGAAATAATAATAATAATAATAATATATCAATTATCTTATTTGGAAATAAATTTTGTTTCTCTTTCCAGGAGACGGCATCCAAGTCTCTAGTGGAAATGTCCTTTTAGCTGGATGTCATGGAGCACTGGACAGTCAATCACTGATGGTCACTGAAAGAACCGGACCTGAACTGGGAAAAATGTTTTCTTGTTCTAAATGTGGGAAATATTTTACAAGGAAATCGGGTCTTTCTCTACACGAGAAAATCCACACAGACGAAAGGCCCTTTTCATGTTCCGAATGCGGAAAGTCTTTTAGCAGAAAATCAGTTCTTATTCGACACCAGTTTCTTCACACCGGGGAGAAGCCGTATTCCTGCTCAGAGTGTGGAAAATCTTTTATCGACAAATCCGTTCTTCTTAAACATCAAAGAGCTCATTTTGGGGAGAAGCCGTATTCCTGTCCTGAATGTGGGAAGTGTTTTAGCCAGAAATCTTACCTTTTGGAACATCTAATTACTGGCGGAGAAGTGCGGCCGTTCCCCTGCTCCGAATGTGGGAAGTGTTTCATGTTTAAGGGTCAACTTGAGAGACATCAGAGAATTCACACAGGGGTGAAGCCGTTTTTGTGTGTGGAATGTGGGAAAAGCTTCATCCGGAAAGACTCTCTGGTGAAACATCAGATCATTCACAAAGGGGAGAAGCCGTTTTCGTGTTCGTATTGTGGGAAATGTTTTCTACGGAAAGACGCTGTTGAGCAACATCAGAAGATTCACACCGGGGAGAAGCCGTATTCATGTTCCGAATGTGGGAAAAGCTTCACCTACAAAGCAAGTCTTGTGTATCACGTCAACAGTCACACACGGTAGAATCTCCAAATTCCTGGTTGGAGCGGAAAAGTTTAGTTTTGTGTTTAAAAGTCGTCTTGGAAAGCACTTTCCATATTTGTGGGAAAATGTTTCATCCATAAATCTCTGATTGTGGATCAAGTTAGAATTTACACAAGGAAGAAGTTTAGAAAATTGGAAATGTTCAACCCAGGAATTAGTTCTTGGTGAACTTTTCAGAACTCATGCAGGGCATGGTTGGACTGCCGAATATCGTGTAACAGGAATCATGAGAAGTCACATGGGGAGAAGCCATTTCCATGGGCAGATTGTTGGATATTATGTAGGTGAAATCATGTTTGGCCAACAGAGAATTCACACAGGGGAGAAGCCATTTCCATGGTCGGACTGCCGAATATCATGTAACAGGAATCATGAGAAGTCACACGGGGAGAAGCCCTTTCCATCGGCAGATTGTTGGATATAATTTAGCTGAAATCATGTTTGGCCAACAACGGAGAATTCACATGGGGAGAAGCCATTTCAATGGTCGGACTGCCGAATATCGTTCAACAGGAATCATGAGAAGTCTCATGGGGAGAAGCCATTTCCATGGTCGGACTGTTGGGTATTATGTAGCTGAAATCATGTCTTGGCCAACAACAGAGAAGTCATATGGGGAGAAGCCATTTGCATGGGATATCAGATATGGTTTAGTAGAAATCACGTCTTGGCTCAAAGAGAAGTCACCTGAGGATAAGCCATTTCCATGGACTGATTGTCGGATATAGTTTAGTAGGAATCATGTCTTAGTTCAAAGAGCAGTCACATTGGTAGAAGCCATTTCCATGGGGAGATTGTCGAATTTGATGTAGATGAAATCATGTCTTAGCCAAAATCGGGGAAAATGTGTGCAAGTGGGTAAGCAACTGGCTGACTGATAGAAAACAAAAGGTAGTAATTAGTGGTACATACTCAGATTGGATTGCTGTTACTAGTGGGGTACCACAAGGGTCAGTATTGGGCCCTATCCTCTTTAATATTTTCATTAATGATCTTACACAGGGATTGCACAGTAGAATATTGATCTTTGCAGATATTACTAAGCTCTGTAAAGGAGAGGATAATGTGTTATTACAAAGGGATCTGGATAAGTTGGAGGCCTGGGCAGGGAAAGAGATGAGGCTTAATACAGATAAATGCAAGGTTCTGCACATGGGGAGGAAAAATCCATTACAGGACTACATGTTAAATGGAAAAACGCTGGGTAAAAGTGACTGGAGAAGAACTTGGGAATCCTGGTGGACAGTAAACTTAATTGTAGCAGCCAGTGTCAGGGAGCAGCTGCCAAGGCAAATAGGATCATGGGGTGTATTAAAAGGGGCATAGAGGGACATGATGAGAACATTATTCTCCCATTATACAAGTCACTGGTTAGACCACACATGGAATATTGTGTACAGTTTTGGGCACCAGTGCACAGGAAAGACATTGTAGAGTCTTGAACAGGTACAAAGGCGGGCAACAAAAATAATAAAAGGACTCGGTGGACTACAATACCCAGAAAGATTGGCAAGGTTAGGGTTATTTAGTTTAGAGAAAAGATGGCTTCGGGGGGATATAATAAATATGTTTAAATATATCAAAGGTCAATATATATCTCGCTAAAGATTTATTTATACCCAGGGCTGTATCTAGAACAAGGGGGCATCCTCTACGTCTTGAGGAATGAAAGTTTCTACATAAAGATAGAAAAGGATTCTTTACTGTAAGAGCAGTGAGACTGTGGAACTCTCTACCAGAGGAACTTGTCATGGTGAATTCAATAGCAGAGTTCAAAAAGGGTTTGGATGCATCTCTGGAGCGTAATAATATAACAGGTTATAGTGTCCAGGATTCTGGAAGGGGGTCATTGATCCAGGGATTTTTCCGATTGCCAGATTGGAGTCGGGAAGGAATTTTTCCCTAAAATGAGGACAATTGGCATCTATCTCATTGGGGTTTTTTGCCTTCCTCTGGGTCAACACCTTAGCACAACAGGCTGAACTGGATGGACGTCTTGTCTTTTTTCGGCCTTACAAACTATGAAACATAGGGATAGGGTATTTTCATGGCCAGATTGTCCGATATGGTATAGCAGAAATCAAGTCTTGGCTAACAGTGAAGTCATTTCCATGAGGTGATTATCCGATATAGTTTGGTAGAAATCGCGTTTTAGCTCAAAGAGAAGTCACATGGGGAGAAGCCATTTTCATGGCCAGATTTTTTAGATCTTATGTAGCAGAACTCATGTCTTGGTTAACAGAGAAACCAGTTCTATGGGCAGATTGCCGGATATGATGTAGATGAAATCATGCTTTAGCCAAAATCGGGAGAAATCACATACGGATAAAGTATTTTCATGGCCAGATTGTCCTATATCATGTAGCAGAAATCATGTCTTGGCTAACAGAGAAGTCACATTGGAAGAAGCCATTTTCATGGGGTGATTGTCCGATATAGTTTAGTTGAAATCAAATCTTAGCTCAAAGAGAAGTCATATGAGAGAAATCCATTTCCATGGGCAGATTGTCGGATGTGATGTAGCAGAAATCATGTCTTAGGTAACATGAGACAAGTCTCATGGAAAGAAGCCATTTGCATGGGATATCAGATATGGTTTAGTAGAAATCACGTCTTGGCTCAGAGAGAAGTCACCTGGGAAGAAGCCATTTTCATGGGCGGATTGTTGGATATAGTTTAGCAGAAATCATGTTTTAGCTCAAAGAGAAGTCACATTGGGAGAAGCCATTTCCATGGGGAGATTGTCCAATATGATGTAGCAGAAATCATGTTTTAGCCAAAATCTGAGAAGTCACAAAGGGGTAAGGTATTTTCATGGCCAGATTGTCCAATATGATGTAGCAGAAGTCACATTGGGAGAAGCCATTTCCATGGGGAGATTGTCCAATATGATGTAGCAGAAATCATGTTTTAGCCAAAATCGGAGAAGTCACAAAGGGGTAAGGTATTTTCATGGCCAGATTGTCCAATATGATGTAGCAGAAATCAAATCTTGGCTAACAGTGAAGTCATCTCCATAGGCTGATTGTCGGATATGATGTAGATGAAATCATGTTTTAGCCAAAATCGGGAGAAATCACATACGGATAAAGTATTTTCATGGCCAGATTGTCCTATATCATGTAGCAGAAATCATGTCTTGGCTAACAGAGAAGTCACATTGGGAGAAGCCATTTTCATGGGGTGATTGTCCGATATAGTTTAGTAGAAATCATGTTTTAGCTCAAAGAGAAGTCACATGTGGACTAGCCATCTCCATAGGCTGATTGTCCAATATGATGTAGCAGAAATCATGTTTTAGCCAAAATCGGAGGAGTCACACAGGGGTGAGGTATTTTCATGGCCAGATTGTCCGATATGGTATAAATCAAATCTTGGCTAACAGAGAAGCCATTTCCATGGGGTGATTATCCGACATAGTTTAGTAGAAATCACGTCTTAGCTCAATGAGAAGTCACATGGGGAGAAGCCATTTTCATGGCCAGGTTTTTAGATATTATGTAGCAGAAATCATGTCTTGGCTAACAGAGAAGTCACATTAGGGGAAGTCATTTCCATGGGAGGATTGTTGGATATAGTTTAGTAGATATCACTTCTTAGCTCTAATTTAAGTCTCATGAGGAGAAGCCATTTCCTTGGGCAGATTGTCTGATATGATGTAGCAGAAATAATTTCTAAGGCAACAGGAGACGAGACTCGTGGGAAGAAGCCATTTCCATGGTATATCGGATATGGTTTAGTAGAAATCATGTCTTAGCTCAAAGAGAAGTCATATGAGGAGAAGCCATTTCCATGGGGAGATTGTCCAATATGATGTAGCAGAAATCATGTCTTGGGTAACATGAGAGAAGTTACGTGGGAAGAAGTCATTTCCATGGGATACCACATATGGTTTAGTAGAAATCAAGTTTTGGCTCAAAGAGAAGTCGTATGAGGAAAAGCCATTTCCATTGGGTGATTGTCAGATATGATGTGGCAGAAATCATGTCTTAGCTAAAATCGGAGAAGTCACATTGGGATAAGGTATTTTCTTAGCAACATTGTCCGATATCATATAGCAGAAATCATGTCTACGTGACATGACATGTCTTAGCTAACAGAGAAGTCACCTGGGGAGAAGTCATTTCCATGGGCAGATTGTCGGATATAGTTTAGTACAAATCACGTCTTAGCCAACATTAAAGAAGTCACGTGGGTAGAAGTCATTTTCATGACTCGATTGTCAAATATGGTTTAGCAGAAATCACATTTTACTCAACATCGGAGAAGCCACGTTAATGTACACATTGTAGTAATTGTGGTGGCCGTGGACAACCTAGATTCTAATAGGACTTGAAGAACAAGCAGCCAGAGATACTTTAGATGGACCTGAGATGAGCTGCACATGCACTAAACCCTCCCAATATGTCTGACTTTTAGCCATTCTACAAAGAACATGAAGAAATAATAAATTTTAAAAAAGTGTTTTGCCACCAAAGGTTCCAGTGTGGTGAAAATTGGTGGCAGCAATCGAAAATGCAGATAGATAGAGCTGTGCCTAATGTTTCAACTGATTACTGGGGCTGCCAAGGGTTGGGCCCTTATTGATCCGATATTGATGGTCTGGAGATCCTCTTTTAATGTTGGGTTTAGCTGGATAATAGCAGGAGCACATACACATGTGCACAAAATTGTTGGTGCCCTTCAGTTAAAGAGAAAACCACAATGGTCACTGAGATAACTTGAAGCTGACAAAAGTAATAATAAATTTACTGAAAATCAGACATTATTTCTGAATTGTGGTTCAACCTAAAATTTTGAAAAAACAAAGTAAAGAAACTGAGCGGGACAAAAACAGTGGTTCTTTGAGCTTAATATTTTGTTGTACAATATTTTGAGGCAATTACTGCCAACACACAATTTCATTTCTGTAACTCTCAATGGGGCTTCTGCCCCTGGTCCACAGGTATTTGGCCCACTCCTAATGAGCTGTTCCAGCTGTCCACAGGTATTTGGCTCACACCTTGTGCTCCAGCTGTCTACAGGTATTAGGCTCACTCTTCATGCTCAAGTTGTCCACAGATATTTGGCCACTCCTCATGCTCCAGCTGTCCACAGCTATTTGGCCCACTCCTTGTGCGCTGCTCCAGCTGTCCTCAGCTATTT
Organism: Phyllomedusa bahiana; assembly: GCA_025379985.1. Classification (NCBI taxonomy): domain Eukaryota; kingdom Metazoa; phylum Chordata; class Amphibia; order Anura; family Hylidae; genus Phyllomedusa; species Phyllomedusa bahiana. The sequence goes on from JAODAL010027217.1 coordinate 10,181, forward strand.
GGCCCACTCCTTGTGCGCTGCGCCAGCTGTCCACAGCTATTTGGCCCACTCCTTGTGCGCTGCTCCAGCTGTCCACAGGTATTTGGCCCACTGCTTGTAAGCTGCTCCAGCTGTCCACAGGTATTTGGCCCACTCCTTGTGAGCTGCTCCAGCTATCCACAGGTATTTGGCCCACTCCTTGTACGCTGCTCCAGCTGTCCACAGGTATTTGGCCCACTCCTCGTGCGCTTCTCCAGCTGTCCACAGGTATTTGAGCCCACTCCTTGTTCTCCAGCTGTCCACAGGTATTTGGCCCACTCCTCGTGCGCTGTTCCAGCTGTCCACAGGTATTTGGCCCACTCCTTGTACTCCAGCTGTCTATTTGGCCCACTCCTCCTGCTTTAGTTGTCCACAGTTATTTGCCCCACATCTCGTGCGCTGGCTGTCCAAAAGTTTTTGGCCCACTCCTCGTTCTCCAGCTGTCCACAGGTATTTGGCCCCCTCCTCATCCTTCAGCTGTCCACAGGTATATGTGCCACTCCTCGTTCTCCAGCTATCCACAGGCTTTTGGCCCACTCCTTGTGCTCCAGCTGTCCACAGGTACAGTTAGGGCCAGAAAACATGTTCAGAACTACAATTATATATATAATATGGGCTGAAAGTGCACACTCCCAGCTGCCATATGAGAGTTTCCACATCCAAATTGGAGAAAGGGTTTCGGAATCATAGCTATGTAATGCATTGCCTCCTCTTTTTTAAGGGACCAAAAGTAATTGGACAATGGACTCTAAGGGCTGCAATTAACTCTGAAGGCGTCTCCCTCGTTAACCTGTAATCAATGAAGTAGTTAAAAGGTCTGGGGTTGATTCTAGGTGTGTGGTTTTGCATTTGGAAGCTGTTGCTATGACCAGACAACATGCGGTCAAAGGAACTCTCAATTGATGTGAAGCAGACCATCCTGAGGCTGAAAAAAAAAGAACAAATCCATCAGAGCGATAGCAGACATGCTTGGAGTAGCAAAATCAACAGTCGGGTACATTCTGAGAAAAAAGGAATTGCCTGGTGAGCTTGGGAACTCCAACTGGCCTGGGCGTCCACGGATGACAACAGTGGTGGATGATCGCCGCATACTTTCTTTGGTGACGAAGAACCCGTTCACAACATCAACTGAAGTCCAGAACACTCTCAGTGAAGTAGGTGTATCTGTCTCTAAGTCAACAGTAAAGAGAAGACTCCATGAAAATAAATACAAAGGGTTCACATCTAGATGCAAACCATTCATCAATGCCAAAAATAGACAGGCCAGAGTTAAATTTGCCGAACACCTCAAGAAGCCAGCTCAGTTCTGGAAAAGTATTCTATGGACAGATGAGACAAAGATCAACCTGTACCAGAATGGAGAAGAAAAAAGTTTGGAGAAGAAAGGGAACGGCACATGATCCAAGGCACACCACATCCTCAGTAAAACATGGTGAAGGCAACGTGATGGCATGGGCATGCATGGCTTTAAATGGCACTGGGTCACTTGTGTTTATTGATGACATAACAGCAGACAAGAGTAGCCGGATGAATTCTGAAGTGTACCGGGATATACTTTTCAGCCCAGATTCAGCCAAATGCTGCAAAGTTGATCGGACGGCGCTTCATAGTACAGATGGACAATGACCCCAAGCATACAGCCAAAGCTACCCAGGAGTTCATGAGTGCCAAAAAGTGGAACATTCTGCAATGGCCAAGTCAATCACCAGATCTCAACCCAATTGAGCATGCATCTCACTTGCTCAAATCCAGACTTAAGACGGAAAGACCCACAAACAAGCAAGACCTGAAGGCTGCGGCTGTAAAGGCTGGCAAAGCATTAAGAAAGAGGAAACCCAGCGTTTGGTGATGTCCATGGGTTCAAGACTTAAGGCAGTGATTGCCTCCAAAGGATTCGCCACAAAATATTGAAACTAAAAATATTTTGGTTGGGTTATGTTTATTTGTCCAATTACTTTTGAGCTCCTAAAATGGGGAGTGTTTGTAAAGAAGTTTGTACAATTCCTACGTTTTCCGATCAGATATTTTTGTTTAACCCACAAAATTAAACGTTACAATCTGCACTTGAATTCTGTTGTAGAGGTTTCATTTCAAATCCAATGTGGTGGCATGCAGAGCCCAACTCGCAAAACTTGTGTCACTGTCCAAATATTTCTGGCCCTAACTGTATTTGTCCCACTCCTCGTTCTCCAGCTGTCCTCAGGTATTTAGCCCACTCCTTGTACTCCAGCTGTCTATTTTGCCCACTCCTCATGCTCTAGTTATCCACAGGTATTTGGCCCACTCCTTGTGCTCTAGCTTTCTCAAGAGTGAGGGTACCTTTTTTAAACTGCAGGTTTCAGCTCCTTCTACAGATGTTCAATAGGGCTCACAAAGGCCACTTAAAAATAGTCCTTTACTCTTAGTCCTACTTGGATGTGTTTAGCTGTGTATTTTGGGTCATTGCCCTGTTGGAGGAACCATTGCAATCTGTGACAGATGCAACAAAGCAGCCCCAAAACATAACCGAGCCTTCTCCTTGTTTCACAGTAGGTGCACTCTTCTTTTCTCTGTATGCTTTATTTTTGCTGTTATTTTAGATTTTGAAAACTACAACCGAGAATCTTTGAGAATTTTTTACGATACTGCATGTACTATTATAGTCCCGTATGGGATGAAGTAGATACACAACTAAAAGAAATCTTTGGAATATTTTTAAAAAAAGCTCTGGGTGCAAATGTAATTAAGAAGGAAGAGAAGCAATTCCTATGGATTTCCACACCAACCACACCACGTTTTTACTACCCATTATTTCTGGTGTCAATACCATAGCATCTAATTTGTCACATTTTGTTGGCTTGTTTCTCCAACTGATAGTTTTTAAATTACGAAGTTTTTTGGAAGACTCAGATACTGTCTTACATGATTTAATAGGTTTTAATTGGAATACTGAGTTTTTATTTTTAACTCACATTTCTTCATTATACTCTGTCAGGCATTCTTTGGGGATAGAGGCGGTAAAATTCTTTTTAGACCAGGAACCAGATCTCTCTAATGTTTTCAAAGAATTTTTATTAGATGGTTTAAGGCTAATTTTACATCACAATTATTTCCAATATGGCCCTTCCCATTTTCACCAAAAGGTGAGGACAGCTATGGGGACACGCATTGCCCCGTCTTATGCAAATCTTTTTATGGGGCTTTATGAATCTATGTATATATTTTCTGATTTTAACCCTTTTCAGTCACATATTAGATATTTTAAGCGCTATATAGATGATTTTATTTTTTTTTTTGGCATGGGACGGAGGCTTCGGCAAGAGAATTTAAGTTTTTAAACAACAATCGGTGGGGTCTTTCATTTACTGTGTCAGTCGATTCTCAAGAAATTATTTTTCTAGACTTTTATGTTTGTAGAGAATTCCTCTATTCAGTCTAAAAATTATTTTAAGTCCTGCAACTCTAACAATTACTTGTAGTTTTCAAGCAACCACCAACGTAATTGGATAAGAAATGTTCCCATTGGACAGTTTCGACGGCTTTGAAAAAACTGCACTTCAGATAACAATTTTGTAGAGCAAGCCGAGATTTTATCTGATAAATTTTTAGAAACACATAGAAAAAAATGGGACATTACTTACTCAAAAAAAACTACAATTTTTGGGCCATATTCACAGCTCAATGGCTGGACTAGACTGAACCCAGCAGGCAACTTTGGCTTATATGCTACCTGGGAAAAATTAACAGGTACAGCTAATTGCTGAACAGCAGCTCACACAACCCACTGCTAGGGGAACAATTAGATGATAAAAACTGCTTAATCAGAAAACAAAAATTAATCAGAAAGCACAACAATTTTTTGGTCATATTCACAACTCAGTGGCTGCACTAGACTGAACCCAGTAGCAGGCAGCTCTGGCCTATATGCTACCTGGGAAAAATGAACAGGTGCAGTTAATTGCTGAGCAGAAGCTCACACACCCCAATACTAGGTGAACAATTAGATGATAAAAAACTGCACATTAGCTTAATACCTGTTTACACCAGCATGAAGAAAAGCCACAGTATAATGCATGGGGAGATTGCAAAAATACCAATAAAACAACCACTCACATACCCTCCATGCATGCGGGGGGTGGTTGCTGGTACTACAATTGCATATAAATAAGGCGATACAGAAGGGTGCCATAAATACAGATTCGTGTGGTGCACCATGCTGGCTTACAACCTATTAGTGACGCCCGTACTATTCGATTAGGCGGGCTGCCCAGCAATTTCTAGGTGTCCAACACACTGTGGCTTTCTTGCATGCTGATGTGAACAGGTAATTCGAATAATTTTAATTTTATTACTACTTTTAACTCACAGAGATCTATAATATGTTGAGAAGACACTGGCATGCTCTTCTTTTAGATCCTGTTCTAAAACCTTTGCTACCTACGTGTCCATGGATAAGTTATCGCAGGTCAAAAACAGTTAAAAATCTTATTGCTCCCTCCCGTCTCAATTATAGAATTCCCCCAAAAATATCAGGGTTAAAACTAAGGGAAGTTTTTCCCTGTAACTTTCCAACTTGCAAATGCTGTGATATGTTGATCCAGGGAGATAGTTTCACATTTATCTTGTACTAGTTCCTTTGTGATGTATGCAGGGCTGGAACTAGGTATTCTGGTGCCCTAGGCAACCAAGGCACAAAGTGCCCCCAAAATGGAAAATTCAGTCCACTCCATGACTCTTTCGCCCCCTTTTCTGCCTGGGATAAAGTAGCGCCCTAGGCGGTCACCTACCTTCGCCTACCCATCGTCCTGGCCCTGGATGTATGTGATCACTTGCATGTGTGGAGTAAAGTACATAGGTAGAACCAGTACTAAGCTTACTAAAAGGTTGAATAATCATAGATTTAATGTCACACATGGCAAACGTATTCATAGTCTTTTTTAGACTTTTTTTTGAGAGTCCTTGTTTTTATATTCAACCTATTGAACAAATTTCAGATAGAACTCCTAATCGACGTCAACTTCTAGCGGAGTGCGAGATTTTCTGGATATTTAAACTAAACCCGATCTCTCCCAATGGTCTGAATGAAATACAAGAACTAATTGTATAAATGCTGCTATTCTTGTTATTGCTAAGAACTGATTATGTAATTGTGATAGATGGAGATGGTTTTATAGCCTTTACCTTCAACACATTTGTCTATAATTTTCTTTCTAATCTCTCGAGGCAACTCATTCTTTAGCTTCCTTTGATCCTAGGTTATTGTAGTACACACCATAATACCAAAGAGCACAGTGACTACTTTTTTTACCCTTTAAATAGGCAGACTGGCGCATTACAAGTTTGAAGACACCTGTGATGCAAATTACAGAAAACGCCTTAGTTTATCATATTTTTCTTTAACGGAAGGAGAAGAACAATTTTGTCTATGTGTGTATGCTGCCAAAGGGGTAACAGCTGTGGTTTACTATTGGTTACTTGAAATATAGGTCAGACATAGTACAGAGGCTCTATGTGTGGTAGAGTTATCTTTGACACATTTGTCTATCATTTTCTTTCTAATCTCCTGAGGCAACTCGTTCTTTAGCTTTCTTTCATCCTTGTTTATTGTAGTACACACCATGATACCAAACAGCACAGTGACTACATTTTTTACCCATTAAATAGGTAGACTGACGAATTACAAGTTGGAATACACCTCTGATACTAATTACAGGTCATACCTTATCATGTTTTTCTTTAACGGAAGGAGAACAACTATTTTGTCCATGTGTATACTGCCAAAGGGTTAACAGTTGTGGTTTACTATTGGTTACTTGAAATATAGGTCGGACATAGTACAAAGGCTTTGTGTTTATGGTAGAGTTATCTTTGACACATTTATCTATAATTTTCTTTCTAATCTCCTGACGCAACTCATTCTATAGCTTCCTTTCATCCTTGTTTATTGTAGTACACACCATGATACCAAACAGCACAGTGACTACTTTTTCTTACCCTTTAAATAGGCAGACGGACGAATTACAAGTTGAAATACACCTCTGATACTAATTACAGGTCATACCTTATCATGTTTTTCTTTAACGGAAGGGGGACAACTATTTTGTCCACATGTGTATGCTGCCAAATGGGTAACAGTTGTGGTTTACTATTGGTTACTTGAAATATAGGTCGGACCTAGTACAAAGGCTCTGTGTTTCTGGTAGAGTTACCTGACCATTAGGTGAACAGGACTATTATTATTCATCTTTTCATACAGAATCCAAGAGTGTTGTCCCAGTCTGAGAATACTGAGCTAAGGAATCCTCACTAGACTGGGGCATTAGTGGTGGAGGAGGGGGCAGTTTTCACATCTGGTTTTGGACACTGTGGACTTCCCAAAAGTTTTCAAGACTTATAAGTATCTACCACGGACTGGTCAAATCCTGAGACCTTCGACCAATTGCACCTTGTGGATTGTTTACTGTTAAATCTCATTTTAGCTCCTGGAAATGGTTTGTAAACCCCTCGTGTCCAATTCTCTGGAGAAATTAGCAGGAATTTGTGTCCCTGATGAAGGTTTATTTTTTTTTGCATTAAAGGCGTTGTCTCACTATGAAGATTATAGTTGAAAATGCGGAGAACCAAAAATCTAAGGATGTACGTCCTTGGTTACTATTGGCAAAGTGCTACGGTTTTAGAGAACGGGCTGGTTTACATGTGCTTAGCAACGGTGTTTGTTTACTGGTCAGGGAAGCATTCTGTCCTGCCCAGGTGGTGCACATGCAAAGGAAAGGCAGTGAAGAGGAGGGGCAGGGATGTGTGTATTGGCAGGCAAAGAGGAGAAGCAGTGAAGAGGATACAATACACACAACCCCCCTGCATGTCCTCTCACTGCTTCTCCTCCTTGCCTGCCAATAACTGCCTTTCCTTTGCATGTGCACGACCTGGGCAGAACAGAATGCTTCCCTGACCAGTAAACAAACACCGTTGCTAAGCACATGTAAACCAGCCCGTTCTCTAAAACCGTAGCACTTTGCCAATAGTAACCAAGGACGTACATCCTTAGATTTTTGGTCCCCACATTTTCAACTATGATCTTCATAGTGAGACAACCCCTTTAAGGCTCACGAGTTTGTGTTGCACTTTTTTTCTGTTATAAAGATTGGAGTTGAAGTGTCTTTTTTTCCTAATCTGTTCACTTTCTGACAGTAGGTTATTTTTACTCTATTTTCTGTATGTGATTACGGGGACGGCCATTATGACTGAACTTCAGTTACCAGCCGTCACAGGTTTGCTTTAAAGCAGCCACGTGGACCATAGAAATTTGGAGACTCATTGTCTTCTATGGGAGAGTATAGTGGGTGTGCTCTGTGAACGGGGAAGGGAGTGCTCTATGACCCAACACTTTTGGGAGAGTATTGAGGGCATGCTTTGTTACATGTGCAGAGGTCAATGTGCAGGGAGGGGACGGAGGAATTCTGTGACCACCGCCTATTGACGTCCAAAGTTTGTCCAATGGGAAGATGGTCGTGTAGCCGATCAGAGAAGACCAGAATTGTCTCAGAAATCAATGGCTGCAATCAGATTTGCAATATTCCTTGTGGTTCAAAAGTGATCGACATGAAAAGGTCTCATGCGGGTTCATAATGATCGGATCCGGAGCGTTCAGTTCTGTGTTCAGCACCAGGGACGGCACAATGAACACCTCAAGCAGCTGCTGTTACAACTTTCTGCAATATGAACCCCTCAATGACACTGGGCGTAAAGTTATGTCCCACTGCCGGTTAGGGGCTCTGCAGCGGGATTGTGCTGCCATACCGCTACATATCCGGTGGGTGACGGCTTTAAATTGCAGCTAACACCCGCCGGTAACAGATCGGGATGAAGTCAGGGCCACTCACAGCTGTTTAACCCCTTAGGGTATGTTGCCACGATGTATTGCGGCGCGCGCATGTTTCGGGAGCTCACACTTATCAGCGTGTACTCCCGGTGGGGGGGAGGGGGGTGGCGTTAGCCCGCTGGCCTCATAGAAATGCATTACTTGCGGCGAGTAATCGCCGCTAATAAATGACATGTCACTTATCTTCCTGCGCATACAATACGATCATATGGTACGAGTGGGGAGAGGAGGCGTAATCCATAGTTCTCTATGAGAGCCATAGGTTACCATAATTATTGTGTGCATTTCCCCACATATTAAGCACAGTACACCGAGAAATACGCGTCGAAATGCGCCCCAAAATAAGGCGTGTGAACATACCCTTAGTAGCTGTGGTGATCGCAACCACGTTGCTGTGCACTGTTTCTCATTCTGATCGGGACCCTCATGGTGAGAGCGCAAGGCCCAGATCGGTTAAAATGGTGACTGGAAGCCTAGTGAAGGCTTCCATCGCCGCCATGTTTTTCTTTTTACTGCTTCATGCCCCAGGCAGGTAAAGTAGTAAAACCGCCATCTTTGTACACCCTAATTTATTACTTATGCAATGCATTAGGTGGTATAAAAGATTGTGCACCCTAAGGGTATGTTCACACGGCGTTTTTTGATCCAAAAAACGCATCGAAAAGTGCTGCATAAACTGCATCCAACACACAGGTGCCTGTTTGAATGCATTTTGGCTGCAGCAGGATCGCTCCTTATAGTTTTCAATAGGGGTTTGCTGAATCAAACGGATCAAGAATTGACATGTTAATTCTTCGAACGGGTCCAAAAGACGCATCGGAGATCACTCCTATGAAGGCCATGCGTGTTTTACTTTGCAAGCAAAATAAATCACACTGCACATTGCCAGATGTGTGTTTGGGTCCGTTTTGGGTCCGACACATGGATCCAAACATGCATCTAAAAACGGGTCCAAAATCGGATCCAAACCACCGTGTGAACAGACCCTAATGGTCAAGCTCCCTAGGGGGACTCAATGTTAAAGTTAGAAAAGCAAAGAAATATTAAAAGTTCAAATCACCCTTTTACCAGTTTACAAATAAAATAATAATAAAGTTCCTAATATATCGGGTGTCGCCGCCTCCGAAACAGTCCGAACTATTAAAATATAATTTGTCCCGTGCGCTGAAAACTGAAGAAAAAAAATCCAGATGCCAAAATTACGGTTTTTTGGGGTCATTTTAGGTCCCCTAAAAACTGGAATAAAAGTGATCACAAAAGTTGCATCTATCGCAAATTGGTACCAATAACAAGTGCACTAGAGGCCACAAAAAAATGCCCCCGTCCCTCAGGTCTATGGGTGGAAGTGCAAAAAAGTTATTGGCCACAGAAAGTGGCGCCGCCGCGCAAATTCAAAAAAGAAGATACAATATTTTATGGTGCCAAAACATAATGAAAACCCTACATGTTTGGTATCACCGGAATCTCATCAACCTACAGAACACAGGGAACACATCAATTATACCAGGGAGTGAATGCTGTAAAAAAAAAAAAAAACACTGCATACATGGCGCAAGTAAGGTTTTTTTCCACATTTTGACCCACTTAGAATTTTTTAGCACTTTCCCAGCATACTTTATGGTACAATGAATTAAACCATTAGAAAGTCCATCGTGTGCTGCAGAATAAAAGGCCCCACATGTCTCTGTAGATGGAAAAATAAAAATATTATGGCTCTTGGAAGATAAGAAGGGAAAAACGAACGTCTAAAAAAAACACCTGGTCCTTAACGGGTTAAGAGGCGGCTCCCACCATAGACTTTGATGGCGCATTGATAGGATATTCCATCAATGGATGATAGGTGTAATTCGCACCCCTAGTCCCTGAAACCTATCTTTGGAACAGGCCCTCGAAAGTGTTGGCTCAGAATGGAGAACCGGTCAGGCTTGTGTCCAACTCTTCATTCTGTTCTATGGGAGTTCCAGTACAGGGGAGCGCTGTGTTCTCCATTCTGTTCTATGGGAGTTCCCAGTACAGGGGAGCGCTGTGTTCTCCATTCTGTTCTATGGGAGTTCCCAGTACAGGGGAGCGCTGTGTTCTCCATTCTGTTCTATGGGACTTCCAGTACAGGGGAGCACTGTGTTCTCCATTCTGTTCTATGGGAGTTCCCAGTACAGGGGAGTGCTGTGTTCTCCATTCTGTTCTATGGGAGTTCCCAGTACAGGGGAGCGCTGTGTTCTCCATTCTGTTCTATGGGAGTTCCCAGTACAGGGGAGCGCTGTGTTCTCCATTCTGCTCTATGGTAGTTCCCAGTACAGGGGAGCGCTGTGTTCTCCATTCTCCTCTATGGGAGTTCCCAGTACAGGGGAGCGCTGTGTTCTCCATTCTGTTCTATGGGAGTTCCCAGTACAGAGGAGCGCTGTGTTCTCCATTCTCCTCTATGGGAGTTCCCAGTACAAGGGAGCACTGTGTTCTCCATTCTGTTCTATTGTAGTTCCCAGTACAGTGGAGCGCTGTGTTCTCCATTCTGCTCTATGGGAGTTCCCAGTACAGGGGAGTGCTGTGTACTCCATTCTGTTCTATGGTAGTTCCCAGTACAGAGGAGCGCTGTGTCTCCATTCTCCTCTATGGCAGTTCCCAGTACAGGGGAGTGCTGGGTTCTCTCCATTCTGTTCTATGGCAGTTCCCAGTACAGTGGAGCGCTGTGTTCTCCATTCTCCTCTATGGGAGTTCCCAGTACAGGGGAGCACTGTGTTCTCCATTCTGTTCTATGGTAGTTCCCAGTACAGGGGAGCGCTGTGTTCTCCATTCTGTTCTATGGGAGTTCCCAGTACAGGGGAGCGCTGTGTTCTCCATTCTGTTCTATGGGAGTTCCCAGTACAGGGGAGCACTGTGTTCTCCATTCTGTTCTATGGTAGTTCCCAGTACAGGGGAGTGCTGTGTTCTCCATTCTGCTCTATGGGAGTTCCCACTACCGGGGAGCGCTGTGTTCTCCATTCTGTTCTATGGGAGTTCCCAGTACAATGTAGCGCTGTGTTCTCCATTCTCTTCTATAGGAGTTCCCAGTACAGGGGAGCACTGTGTTCTCCATTCTGTTCTATGGAGTTCCCAGTACAGAGGAGCGCTGTGTTCTCCATTCTCCTTCTATATGGAGTTCCCAGTACAAGGGAGCACTGTGTTCATCCATTTGTTCTATAGGAGTTCTTCCAGTTACAGGTGTTAGCACGGGTGTGGTTCTCCATTCTGTCTATGGGTAGTTCCCAGTACAGGGGAGTTGCTTTTTTTTTTTTTTTGTGTTCTCCATTCTGTTCTATGGTAGTTCCCAGTACAGGGGAGCTGCTGTGTTCTCCATTCTGTCTATGGGAGTTCCCAGTACAGGGAGGCTGGGTTTCTCCATTCTGTTCTATGGCGAGTTCCCAGTACAGTGGAGCGCTGTGTTCTCCATTCTCTTCTATAGGAGTTCCCAGTATAGGGGAGCACTGTGTTCTCCATTCTGTTCTATGGGAGTTCCCAGTACAGAGGAGCGCTGTGTTCTCCATTCTGTTCTATGGGAGTTCCCAGTACAGGGGAGCGCTGTGTTCTCCATGCTGTTCTAGGGGAGTTCGTAGTACAGGGGAGCACTGTGTTCTCCATTCAGTTCTATGGTAGTTCCAGTACAGGGGAGTGCTGTGTTCTCCATTCTGTGTTCTAAATGGAGATGTGTTCCCAGTACAGGGGAGCGCTGTGTTCTCCATTCTTCTCTATGGGAGTTCGCAGTACAGGGGAGAGCTGTGTTCTCCATTCTGCTCTATGGGAGTTCGCAGTACAGGGGAGTGCTGTGTTCTCTCCATTCTGTTCTATGGGAGCTCGCAGTACAGGGAAGCGCTGTGTTCTCCATTCTGTTCTATGGTAGTTCCCAGTACAGGGGAGCGCTGTGTTCTTCATTCTCCTCTATGGGTGTTCCCAGTACAGGGGAGCGCTGTGTTCTCCATCCTGTTCTATGGGAGTTCCCAGTACAGGGGAGCGCTGTGTTCTCCGTTCTCCACCCCTCAGTGCACTTTCACACTGTGAGAGGAGGAGCTAGGCAGTGAGTGCGGTTCTGCCGCTCATGGTGCCAGTAAACGCTGCTCCCCCCGCCATCCCCCCTGCTGCTGGTGGAAAAATAAAGTTATGGCTCTGGGAAGGCGAGGAGGGAAAAACGAACGTGTCAACAAAAAAAAACGCCTGGTCCTTAACGGGTTAAAGAAGATCAGAATTGTCTCAGAAATCGATTGCTGCAATCAGATCTGCAATATGTGGTTCAAAAGTGATCAAGTTCCCATGTGGGTTCATACTGATTGGATCCGGCGCCTTCAGCTCAGTCTTCAGCACCACGAACAACACAGTGAGCACCTCAAATAGCTATTGCAACTCTGTCTTTATAACGCTGTAATGTGCAGTTATCTGCTGGGGCCAGAAGGTGGCGCCGGATACTAGATTATAGAATAAGCATAAAAATATTCCAGTCACTGGTTATAGTAATGTCCAATGGGAAAGGCCTTGTCCGCTTCTTTTCTTTTAGTCTCATTATGGGCTACAATGTATCCATTTACTCCATTGTTGTTGTGTCTGTATTATTCCGGCAGGAATTGGTAACATTCCGTTCGGAACTTCATCCCCGACTCCTGCACCGACCATAGAAGAGTCGGCCAAGTGCCCACCCACACCTGCCAAGGTACAGCCCCCCGCACCTGCCAAGGTACAGCCCTCCGCACCTGCCAAGGTACAGCCCCCCGCACCTGCCAAGGTACAGCCCCCCGCACCTGCCAAGGTACAGCCCCCCGCACCTGCCAAGGTACAGCCCCCCGACACCTGCCAAGGTACAGCCGCCCGCACCTGCCAAGGTACAGCCGCCCGCACCTGCCAAGGTACAGCCGCCCGCACCTGCCAAGGTACAGCCCTCCGCACCTGCCAAGGTACAGCCGCCCGCACCTGCCAAGGTAGAGCCCCCCGCACCTGCCAAGGTACAGCCCCCCGCACCTGCCAAGGTACAGCCCCCCGCACCTGCCAAGGTACAGCCCCCCGCACCTGCCAAGGTACAGCCACCCGCACCTGCCAAGGTACAGCCACCCGCACCTGCCAAGGTACAACCACCCGCACCTGCCAAGGTACAGCCCCCCCACCTGCCAAGGTACAGCCACCCGCACCTGCCAAGGTACAGCCCCCCGCACCTGCCAAGGTACAGCCGCCCGCACCTGCCAAGGTACAGCCGCCCGCCCCGCCCAAGGTACAGCCCTCCGCACCTGCCAAGGTACAACCGCCCGCACCTGCCAAGGTACAGCCCCCCGCACCTGCCAAGGTACAGCCCGCCCGCACCGCCTAAGGTACAGCCCCCCGCACCGCCAAGGTACAGCCCCCCGCACCTGCCAAGGTACAGCCCCCCGCACCCGCCACGGTACTACCGCCCGCACCTGCCAAGGTACATCCGCCCGCACCTGCCAAGGTACAGCCCTCCGCACCTGCCAAGGTACAGCCCCCGCCCCGCCAAGTACAGCCCCCTGCACCGCAGGTACAGCCCCCCGCACCTGCCAAGGTACAGCCGCCCGCACCTGCCAAGGTAGAGCCCCCGCACCTGCTAAGGTACAGCCCCGCACCTGTCAAGGTACAGCCTCCAGCACCTGCCAAGGTACACCGCCCGCACCTGCCAAGGTACAGCCCCCGCACCTGCCAAGGTACAGCCGCCCGCACCTGCCAAGGTAAGCCCCCGCCACCTGCTAAGGTTACAGCCCCCCGCCCTGCCAAGGTACAGCCCCCCCGCACCTGCCAAGGTAAGCCCGCCCGACACCTGCCAAGGTAGAGCCGCCCGCACCTGCCAAAGGTACAGCCCCCGCACCTGCCAAGGTACAGCCCCCCGCACCTGCCAAGGTACAGCCCTCCGCACCTGCCAAGGTACAGCCCCCGCACCTGCAAGGTAGAGCCGCCCGCACCTGCCAAGGTAGAGCCGCCCGCAGCCTGCCAAGGTACAGCCCCCCGCACCTGCCAAGGTACAGCCGCCCGCACCTGCCAAGGTACAGCCGCCCGCAGCCCTCCCTGCACAAAAGTTACAAAATGTTGTTAACAGACTACTTATACAGACTACTGCTAATTAAAAACACCGCGCAAATGGGAGGTCCATGGTCCAGAGTGTTCTTTAATTAGCAGTATCTGTAATGGGTTGATGCCCCTGTTTCTTGCAGTCTGTATCAGAGCCCGGAAGGTGAGCAGTGTCTCCCCTTTTGGTGGTGGTCTGTTTGGCGGCCATTGTTCTGGGTGCTATGCTTGATGGGTGGTGCAACCAGAGCAAGGCTATCTGCAGCAGTGGTGTGTGAGCAGAAAAAAAAAATTCAGAAAATCACATAAATAATTAATTTGCTTTTTATTGCATGAAATAAGTATTTGATCACCGACCAACCAGCAAGAATTCCGGCTCTCACAGACCTGTTAGTTTTTTCTTTAAGAAGCCTCCTACTCTGCCCTCATTACCTGGATTAATTCATTTGTTTGACTATTACCGTTTAAACCTGTCCTAACACTCATCAATCACACCCAACCTCCCACCTGCCAAGGACCAGCTCTAAGGACACTAGGGACAAAAATTGTTGACCTGCACACCTGTAGGTGGGAAAACTTGCAAAATCGCCAGTGTATCAAATACTTATTTTCCCCACAGTATATAAAAGAGGGTTAAGGCACAAAGGCAAGCCCCTTTACATCACAGAAACGTGTGTAAAACTTCTAGATTCTATATCGCTGATTCAGCCTCACAGAATCAAATAAGCAAAATAAAGACGGAATGAAAAGGTAGCAAAATTAAAGAGTCGTCCCAAAGATGCTTACCAATCCCAGACCGTGACTCCGCACCTAGAAATCTGACACCTGGAGGACAGAGAAGGCAAGAGTAGGAATTTTACATATCTGACCCCCATTTTGCATCCCCATTCTCCAACAAGCAAATAATTTTCATAGGAAACCGTGAAATGAGGATCGGGACGAACATCCAAATGATAGAATAGTATATAGACTCACTCACTGGCTACTGCAGGAGAGTGAATTAACCCACACAGTCATGTGATATGATGGCTTGGGGAGCGGAATCCTCCAGGACCATTTATTTATAATAAAGCGGTACTAATCACATGTTACAAAATTACATTACATCTAGTTCAAAAACTATATAAATTACTTGTAATTTACATGAGCGTTGCATATTAGAATATCTTTAATATTGATCAATTAACTATAGGGAAAAAAATCCCTATCTTGACAACGAATCCGGCTATTCACTTCTATTGAGTGGGTACCATAAGGTAAATAGGGGGTAATGCTGCATTTCGCCCCACCCGCAGCGGTAACCTCCACCTGATGGGGGTCCACGACCAACTGGACAACAGCACCATCTGCTGACCAGACTAGCACCCCGCTTGGACTGCCCACCCACCGCACGCGCAATGGCCCGCCCACAGCCTGCCACCGAAAAAAGGAAAAGGGAGCACTGCCCCCCCCCTTCTAGGGTCCTGGGATACAGAATGCAAGGAAAGGGGATCAACCCCTTTTCAGATACTGCTAATTAAAAACACCTGGGCAAAATGGGGGGGAGTGGGGTCCCCGAGTGTTTTTAATTGCTAGTTGTATTGGGTTTAGCCCTGTTTTTAGGCAGTTTTGCAGGGAGCCCGGGAAGGTGAGCGTGTCTCCCCTTTCCTTTTTTTTTGGTGGTGTGTTTGGCGGCCATTTTTGCTGGGTGCTATGCTTTGGGGGTGCAGCCCAGAGCCAAAGGGAGGTTGGCAGCAGTGGGTGTGAGAGACAGAATAAAAAAAAAATTTAGAAAAAAACTAAATAATTAATTTGCTTTTTTTGCTGAAATAAATATTTGATTTTTTACCGACCAACCAGCAAGAAATTCCCGGCTTCACGCCTGTTTGTTTTTTTTTAAGAAGCCCCTACTTGCCCTATTACCTGGATTTAATTTTCATCTGTTTGGCTTATTACTGTATTAAAAACCCGTCCCAAACTCAAAACAAAACAACTCCAACCCTCCCCATGACCCCGACCAAGAGTATCTAAGGACACTAGGGACAAAAAATTTTTGATGACACGTAGGGGGGAAAATTGCAAAATCGCCAGTTTTATCAAATATTTTTTTCCCGCGTATATAAAAGAGGGTTAAGGCACAAAGGCAAGCCCCCTCCTCTACAGTTCACAGAAAACAGTGTGAACACTCCTAGACTCATATCGCTGGATTCAGACACTCACAGCAATACCAAATAAGCACAAATAAAGCACAGAGAATGAAAAGGTAGCAAAAGATAAGAAAGAAGTACCGTCCCAAAGAAGGAGCCTTACCAATCCCAGACCGTGACTCCGCACCTAGAAATCTGACACCTGGAGGACAGAGAAGGCAAGAGTAGGAATTTTTACAATCTCTACCCACATCCTCCATTCTCCACAATGCAAATAATTTTCATAGGGAAACGATGAATGGGATCCGGCGAACCCCAAAAATTTTTAAAAGATATAGACTCACTCATGGTTTTCAGGAGAGTGAATTAACCCACGTATGGATATGATGGGCCCGGTGGGGGGGGGGGGAGAACCCAGGACAGTTTTTTTTATAATAAAAGCGGTACATGAAATCACATGGTTAATCAAAATTACATTAACCTATCATAGTTCAAAAACGTATATAAATTACTTGTAATTTAAATATTGGCGTTGCATATTAGAATATTTTAATATTTATAATTAATTTATGGGAAAAAAATCCAGTATTTGACTAGACGACCGGCTATTCATACTGTTCTATGAGTATAACATACATAGGAGTATACAATACATAAGAGTATACTATAGGTATGGGTATAAAGTCTTCATTTCGCCCCCATTACGGGCCTCGCACAGCCGGGCTCATCTCTTCCCGCTGATTTTCCTCGGTTCAGAGTCAGTAGTGACCTCAGTGCGGCAGAATAAGTGCAACATTCATGATGAGTCCGAAGAAGAAGACAGAACTGTTCCTGGGGCAAAACCATAAAGATCAGGAGTAAATAATAACCAATGGAATACATAATACAATACATAATCCAATCTATAATACAATGATCTAATACATAATATATAATACAAAACATTATCTAATATATATTCTAATACATAGTATAATATATAATACAGTATATAATCTAATATATAAAATATATAAACTCTCTAGTAGTAGGACTGTCCTTGTTGCTCAAAGCAACCAGATTCCAGAGCCACTAATCAGAGCCCATAGCAACCAACCAGAACTCATAGCAACTAATCAGAGCTCATAACAACCAATCAGCCCATAGCAGCCAATCAGATTCCATAGCAACCAATCAGAGCCAATAGCAACCAATCAGAGCTCATAGCAACCAATCAGAGACCACAGCAACCAATCAGCACCCATAACAACCAATCAGAGCTCATAGCAACCAATCAGAGCTCATAGCAACCAACCAGAACTCATAGCAACTAATCAGAGCTCATAGTAACCAATCAGCCCATAGCAGCCAATCAGATTCCATAGCAACCAAACAGAGCCAATAGCAACCAATCAGAGACCACAGCAACCAATCAGCACCCATAACAACCAATCAGAGCTCATAGCAACCAATCAGCACCCATAGCCACCAATCAGATCAGAGCCCATAACAACCAATCAGAGCTCATAGCAACCAATCAGATTCCATAGCAACCAGAGCTCATAACAACCACTCAGAGCCGATAGCAACCAATCAGAGCTCATAGAAACCATTCAGAGCCCATAGCGACCAGTCAGAGCTCATAGCAACCAATCAGAGCTCATAGAAACCAATCAGAGCTCATAGCAACCAGATTCCATAGCGACCATTCAGAGCCCATAGAAACCAATCAGAGCCCATCGCAACCAATCAGAGCTTACAATGACCAGAGTCCATAGCAACTAGCGCTCATAGCAACCAATCAGAGCTCATTGCAACCAATCAGCTCCCATAGCAACCAATCAGAGCCCATAGCAACCAATCAGAGCCCATAGCAACCAGTCAGCGCTCACAGCCACCAATCAGAGCTCATAGAAACCAATACAATACGTAATCGAATTTATCATATAGTATAGTGCAGTGCAGTCCCCGACTTACAAACTTCTGACTTAAATCTGTCTTCTATTTGCAAACGGAGACTCATGGGGCGCGGCTCACAGCCCATAATAATGTTGGGAAGCCTTCCTCTGCCCACTGACTACAAAGCAGCCAGCCCATATACAATATTGCCCTCTGTCCCGTATCCTGAAGAAAATGGCGTCGCACAATGCAGCAAGTGTCGCCTGACTTGCTCGCTCATCACTGTTTCCTTCAATAAGTGATCAATACAAAAGGTGAAGGAAAAGAAAAATATAACACCCGGAAATGAATGATGTCACATATTGTAACCCCCGTAATTATGTCACTTGCTGTGTCCCTCAAAATTGATTGTATCCCACGCTGTAGGGACCAGTCCGGTTCTGACGGGACTTTGAGGGCCTGTATGGTAGCCATCCCCATCAATGACTTCATCTAATAAACTAGACCCCTTCAAGTATTCTTCACTTACCAGAATTATCTGCAGGAGCTTCCAATATTTTTGCTACAATAAAAAGAAATAATACTGTAAATGTTTAGAAATGTATTGTTTGATATATGCAGAGGAATCACAGGAAAAAAGTGTGACTACAGATATATACAGGGGACAAAAACACTGAGCTAAGAGCAGGACTAGCTATGTACAATGTATCTGTCTGGAGTCCATCCTATTGAGCTCACAGAGCATTGTCTATACTGGATACAATTGTATCTATAGCTGAGAGCAGGACTAGCTATGTACAATGTATCTGTCTGGAGTCCAGGGTGTTTAGCTCACAGAGCATTGTCTGGACTGGATACAATTGTATCTACAGCTGAGAGCAGGACTAGCTATGTACAATGTATCAGTCTGGAGTCCAGGGTGTTTAGCTCACAGAGCATTGTCTACGCTGGATACAATTGTATCTACAGCTGAGAGCAGGACTAGCTATGTGCAATGTATCAGTCTGGAGTCCAGGGTGTTTAGCTCACAGAGCATTGTCTACGCTGGATACAATTGTATCTACAGCTGAGAGCAGGACTAGCTATATACAATGTATCAGTCTGGAGTCCAGGCTGTAAGCTCACAGAGCATTGTCTACACTGGATACATTGTATCTACACCTGAGAGCAGGACTAGCTATGTACAATGTATCAGTCTGGAGTCCAGGCTGTTTGTCTCACAGAGCATTGTCTACACTGAGTACTGTACAATTGTATCTACAGCTGAGAGCAGGACTAGCTGTGTACAATGTATCAGTCTGGAGTCCAGTTGTTTACCTCACAGAGCATTGTCTATACTGGATACATTGTATCTACAGCTGAGAGCAGGACCAGCTATGTTCAATGTATCAGTCTGGAGTCCAGTTGTTTACCTCACAGAGCATTGTCTACACTGGATAAAATTGTATCCTCTTCTCAGCTGAGAACAGGATTAATTATGTACAATGTATCAGTCTGTTTAGCTCACAGAGCATTGTCCACTCTGGATACAAATGTATCTACAGATGAGAGCAGGATCAGGATCATGGTAAAGATGAATCGCATGTGAAGTGCGCTCCTTCCCTGAAGATTCCTACAAACCTTATAGAGCGCTCTAATGCACTATAGTGTAGAGACAAGAATGCAGGGGATCAAAGCCAAAATATAAACCCCTCACATAGCGAGTAACAGATCCTGAGCTCAGACGCATCAGGTCACAGTCGTGCTTCACTTACCAGCTCTACACACCGGAGGATTCGATTTCGGATCTAGAAAAAAAGAAAGGATATTGACAATTTTAAGAAATCTATATTTCTGCCATCTGTAGAAAAATTACATGAAGGAAAATGTGACTAAAGACATTCACTGGGGATAAAAACTAGGACTAGCTATGTGCAATGTATCAGTCTGTACTCCAGGCTGTTTAGCTCACAGAGCATTGTCCACACTGGATTCATTGGGCGACCTGTATGAATTTTGTCCCCTAGACATAATTTTTTTTGCATGCATTAGTAGTGTAGAAGGCGCCAGAATGTATGGACCTGTTCTACTGTGGGTCATAGATTTGGCATTTTCTGACAGCTCAGGCTCAGGTAAACCCTTGTAACTTGGTGTGGCTGCTCCAGCAGTAATGCGACTAGTTTTGCCGTCCTCCCGCCATAAATGAGTAGAATCATACGGTTGTGATGCGACGTCCTCAGAACGCCCCCCGATCTCAGGCGCATCACAAAGTGCCGTGGGTGCCCTATAATGCACCTGATTATAAATCTAGAGAACAGGGCTGGGACAGTTTTTGGGCTGAAAGGACCCCAGAATACTGGTGCAGCCCAATACATACATGTCGCCCATTGTATCTACAGCTGAAAACAGGAGTATGGACAATATACCAGTCTTGAGTCCAGGCTGTTAGCTCACAGAGCATTGTCCACACTGGATACATTGTATCTGCAGCTGAACACAGGACTATGTACAATATACCAGTCTTGAGTCCAGGCTGTTAGCTCACAGAGCATTGTCCACACTGGATACATTGTATCTGCAGCTGAACACAGGACTATGTACAATATACCAGTCTTGAGTCCAGGCTGTTAGCTCACAGAGCATTGTCCACACTGGATACATTGCACCTACAGCTGAACACAGGACTATGTACAATGTATCAGTCTTGAGTCCAGGCTGTTAGCTCACAGAGCATTGTCCACACTGGATACATTGTATCTGCAGCTGAACACAGGACTATGTACAATATACCAGTCTTGAGTCCAGGCTGTTAGCTCACAGAGCATTGTCCACACTGGATACATTGCACCTACAGCTGAACACAGGACTATGTACAATGTATCAATTTTTAGTCCAGGCTGTTAGCTCACAGAGCATTGTCCACACTGGATACATTGTATCTGCAGCTGAACACAGGACTATGTACAATGTATCAGTCTGGAGTCCAGGCTGTTTAGCTCACAGAGCATTGTCCACACTGGATACATTGTATCTGCAGCTGAACACAGGACTATGTACAATGTATCAGTCTGGAGTCCAGGCTGTTAGCTCACAGAGTATTGTCCACACTGGATACATTGTATCTGCAGCTGAACACAGGACTATGTACAATGTATCAGTGCATGTTGGTTAGCTCAGAGTATTGTCTAGAAGCTATAGATAGTTATCTATCATGCAGCAGCTAATCTTTTTTTTCCATTCACATAATAGTCCAAGGCAGTAGGGAAATTAAAAAAAAAATATTAGATAACCCCCTTTGGCATCCTGTAGGGTTTGCAATCTCTAGATTTGGAGTAACCAGGCAAGTAATACAAAATGACAAGTCGATACCAGAAGAGGACAGACTGGGTGGCAATCTTGATGGGAGGCATAGGGGCTGCTACTGTCTCTCCTTACTTTTTAAAAAAATTAAAAACTTGGTAGAAAAGAAGAACAAACTGTGATTTTTACTTTTAATTTTGGGTAGAAATACTCTTTAAACGGAAGGTGTCCTCAAAAATGACTTATTCTTTAACTTACGTTTTTATGTTCAACACATTTTTTAAGAATTTCTAGTTATTTTCCATATCACTTTCAATATTTTTTTAATAATAAGTCATGCAGTTCTCATTTTGACCACTAAGCCTAATGATAGTCTGACACTTCCTGTTCTGTAGAGGGAGATTTTCAGTGTCTGCTCATTATCAGCACAAAGAGGGTCAAACTGAAAGGAGACACCATTGTGAATAGATAACACAGGATCCACCAGTCACAAGAGGAGATAGTCACAGTTCACCCTTTCACCTCCCCGCACAGTGACTTCTTCCCAGGTGACAGAGCATGACTAGAAAACTCTCCTATTGAAGTCAATGGGACTGAGTCAGTCTTAAGTCTCCTATGTGCAAGAAGCTGCTGTAAAGCATCTCTCTGACTGCTGTTAAAGCAGGGCAAGCAAGGCCTAGTGGCCAAAGTGAAAACTGCAGGACTTGAGGATTATTAAAAAATACTGAGAGTGATATGGAAAATTAAAAAAAAAAAATAATTCCTAAAATATGTGTTTAACCTAAAAAAAGGACTTAAACAATTAGTAATTTTTTGATGACACATTCCCTTTAAATTAAATTTTAAAATGACCTCAGATATCTTTAACATTTTTATTTAAATTTTAACTACAGATGTTTCCTTCAATAACTCGTTTTTGGAACTTACCTACACTCTCTATGGAGGATGTGACCCTGAGACTACAAAGTAATTTATTGTTTAATCATAAATTCCCTATAAAGGTATTTAATCAAAATATCCGATGTGTCTGAACAAAAAAAAAAATTCAGCCTGAGTCTTCATTCCTTTCCCATTGATGTTTTCTGTGTAATTTGTGCTTTTCCTGACCTATATGTTTCTTCCCTTCACTGCAGCCGAGCAGCAGCATTTCCTGATTGAAAGCTGTTTTGCCCTTAAAAACGATGAGCCCCAGAATCCTTTGCTGTGCATTGTTTATCTTCCTCCTATTCTCTGCCTCAGTGCTGCCCCCTGTTTCTTTCCTCATGGTGAAAACCTTGGGAGATCAAAGGGGCGTGGCTTCAATTGTTGCCCTGAAAAAGGCCACACCCCTTTTGTCACCTGATTTCTTGGACTGGACAGAGAACTATTTCCTGTGTGTGGAGACCAAGACCCACTGAGCTTCCTGTCATCAAACATGTGATGTAGAACTGCAGGTAGCCACGTAATGTGTGATGAAAGTGTATTACAAAAGTGCAGAACCATGGGAGATAAACTAAAGGGGTCGTCTCACTACAAGGATCGCTGCTTTTTATGTTAAAGATCTTGCAAAAACAAGTCCCTTTCTAATATGTGTCCATTACCAGTGTCCTACCTATTCCTAGATGTCCCCTCTTGTATAGGCTGCCAGCACTGGTCACTATAGCTACAGACCTGTGTGATCTCTCCTTGATGCCAGCGTGGTCACTATAGCTACAGACCTGTTCCATCTTTCCTGATAGACTGTCAGCACTGGTTGCTATAGCTACAGACCTGTTCCATCTTTCCTGATAGACTGTCAGCACTGGTTGCTATAGCTACAGACCAGTTCCATCTTTTCTGATAGACTGTCAGCACTGGTTGCTAGAGCTACAGACCTGTTCCATCTCTCCTGATAGGCTGCCAGCACTGGTCACTATAGCTACAGACCTGTGTGATCTCTCCTGATAGGCTGCCAGCACTGGTCACTATAGCTACAGACCTGTGTGATCTCTCCTGATAGGCTGCCAGCACTGGTCACTATAGCTACAGACCTGTTCCATCTCTCCTGATAGACTGTCAGCACTGGTTGCTATAGCTACAGACCTGTTCCATCTTTCCTGATAGGCTGTCAGCACTGGTTGCTAGAGCTACAGACCTGTTCCATCTCTCCTGATAGGCTGCCAGCACTGGTTGCTATAGCTACAGACCTGTGTGATCTATCCTGATAGGCTGCCAGAACTGATCAATATAGCTACAGACCTGTTCATTCTCTCCTGATAGGCTGCCAGCACTGGTCGCTATAGCTTCAAACCATTTCCATCTCTCCTGATAGGCTGTCAGCACTGGTCACTATAACTACAGACCTGTTCTATATCTCCTGATAGGCTGCCAGCACTGGTTGCTATAGCTACAGACCTGTTCCATTTCTCCTGATAGGCTGCCAGAACTGGTCGCTATAGCTACAGACCTGTTTAATCTCTCCTGATAAGCTGCCAGCACTGGTTGCTATAGCTACAGACCTGTTCGATCTCTCCTGACAAGCTGTCAGCACTGGTTGCTATAGCTACGGACCTATAACTACAGACCTGTGTGATCTCTCCTGATAGGCTGCCAGCACTGGTTGCTATAGCTACAGCGCTGTTCATTCTCTCCTGATAGGCGGCCAGCACTGGTTGCTATAGCTACAGACCTGTTTGATCCCTCCTGATAAGCTGCCAGCACTGGTCGCTATAGCTACAGCACTGTTCCATCTTTCCTGATAGACTGTCAGCACTGGTCGCTATAGCTACAGACCTGGCGTCTACTGCAGCCTAGTAGAAGCCAGTAAACACGTCCCTGAATTCAAAATTAAACCGACAAAACAGGACTGAGGAGAGATGAATCAATGGAGTGAGACAACCCCTTTAATGGAAAATACTTTTTTCCCTTTAAGGTGAATCATAACATTCACACTGATGACATCACACTTACCTCTCCTGGTATACGCACAGTTGAAGGAGCTGCACAGCTGACCCGTACTTTCCACAGAATAATAGTTTCTTTCATTTCTTTCTAGTTTGCGAAATTTTTCTGCCACTGGGATAAGGACTTCTTGCTGTCCATAAAATACTGAGAACCGTTGAATGTCTGCACCAAAGTGGGTTGTGATGGTGAAGAAAGTGTCTGTTCCAAACCTTCCAGCTCTCTCTGCAGATTTGGATGAGGAAGCAAATTGCCCAAATCGGAATTCTGGATCCACTGCAATTGCATCTTTCATGCCCCTGTAGGTGGTGAGGCGCGCGAGGTTGCCTTCCCTCAGCAGCTGCAATGCTCGGGTCAGGTAGAAGTGAAAAGCTTTGAAGTGGAAGTTATTTATATAGTCATTCAGAGACGATCCACAAATAGTGACGTTATGATTCAGCTGCTGGTGGATTTTGTACGATCCCTCCATTGTGTATAAAACCACCGCCACACCGTACTCATCCTTGAAGAGAGGAGGGAGGGTTGGTAGCAGACCCGGCTTCTTTGCTCTCCACTCCACCTCTGCTTCCCCCCACTTGATGTCAAATTGTTTACCGTACCTTCTTTCTTCAGCCAGAAGTCCTGGTGCTACATGTTCCATTTGAGCTTCACAGCCGATATATTGATCATCAAAACTATCGAGCATCATGTTTAAATCAGGCGCACGACAACACACCTGTAAGAGACGACGTCTGGGAGGTAATGACCATGTTTTAGGCTCTGCTAAAAAAAATCACCAAAAATATTGGTGCAATGAAATCATGCCCCCCCCCCCTCCCCTCCTGTGCTTTCACTAGAGAGTAACAATGTGCAGAACAAAATCTTACACAAGATCTCATGTGTGACCCGGGGGTGGGGGAGCTTCACTGTCAGGAGTTATTTAATTACCTGTGTCTAGCAGTTAGAGGTCGCCAGAGGTACCCACACACAGCATTGATAGCTGTCGAGCAGCGAGGAAGTAAACAGGTAGAGCAGTGCTGTGCATGCTGGGAGAGGAGGGTGTAGAAGTTTCTGTAGAACGGGTCTGGTGTAGTCTAGTGAGTGTGCAGCAAGTGGAGGAAGCTGCTGCTGTGTGTGAGACAGACACTGAGAGCAAAGACAGAGTTGTGTATACAGCAGCCAGCGATCACAGCACAGGAGTTGCAGGATATGACTTCTGAAAATTCAGGTACCTGAGAGTTTATTACCCCCTCTGTGTGAAGCAGACAGACTGTGTGAATAGAAGCATCTAATTGATGTTATCACCGATGTTTTCTTTGCTGAAGTTTACTGTATTGGAAATGGCCTTGAATAAATCCTGTTAAACTTCACTAAACTTAACTTTGTGCAGTGTGCTATAGAGAGGATGAACCCAAGTGGCAACCCCCCTCAATTCCCTCAGAATCCCAAAGAAGTCTTAATACCCCATTGCTGCAACCCTATCACCGTGGCTCACATGTGCACAGTGTTATCACAACAAGACCTTTTCCACCAAAGTTGCTCCCTGATGTCTCACTGAATACCATCTATGTCTTAGCTAAATATGTCCCACAGAGTACCTTTTAAGTCCTAACCACAGATGCCCCAACGAGTACCTTCTAAGTCCTAACCACAGATGTCCAACAGAGAACCTTCTAAGTCCTAACCACAGATGTCCCACAGAGTACCTTCTAAGTCCTAACCACAGATGCCCCAATGAGTACCTTCTAAGTCCTAACCACAGATGTCCCACAGAGAACCTTCTAAGTCCTAACCACAGATGCCCCAACGAGTACCTTCTATTTCCTAGCCAATGTTGTCCAAAGAATACCTTCTAAGTCCTAGCCACAGATGCCCCAACGAGTACCTTCTAAGTCCTAACCACAGATGCCCCAATGAGTACCTTCTAAGTCCTAACCACAGATGCCCTAATGAGTACCTTCTAAGTCCTAACCACAGATGTCCCACAGAATACCTTCTAAGTCCTAGCCACAGATGCCCTAACGAGTACCTTCTAAGTCCTAACCACAGATGTCCCACAGAATACCTTCTAAGTCCTAGCCACAGATGCCCTAACGAGTACCTTCTAAGTCCAAACCACAGATGTCCCACAGAGTACCTTCTAAATCCTAACCACAGATGTTCCACAGAGTACCTTCTAAGTCCTAACCAGAGATGTCCCACAGAGTACCTTCTAAGTCCTAACCACAGATGTCCCACAGAGTACATTCTAAATCCCAGCCACAGATGTCCCACAGAGTACCTACTGTCCCAGCCACAGATGTCCCACAGAGTACCTTCTAAGTCCCAGCCACAGATGTCCCACAGAGTACCTTCTAAGTCCTAGCTACAGATGTCCCACAGAGTACCTTCTAAGTCCTAACTACAGATGTCCCACAGAGTAGCTTCTAGGTCCCAGTTACAGATGTCCCACAGAGTAATTTCTAAGTCCCAGCCACATATGTCGCACAGAGAACTTAATATGTCCTAGCCACATATGTCGCACAGAGTACCTTCTACGTCCTAACCACAGATGTCCCACAGAGTACATTCTAAATCCCAGCCACAGATGTCCCACAGAGTACCGTCTGTCCCAGCCACCGATGTCCCACAGAGTACCTCCTAAGTCCGAGCCACAGATGTCCCACAGAGTACCTTCTAAGTCCTAGCCACAGATGTCCCACAGAGTACCTTCTAAGTCCTAACTACAGATGTCCCACAGAGTACCTTCTAAGTCCTAGTCACAGATGTCCCACAGAGTACCTTCTAAGTCCCAGCCACAGATGTCCCACAGAGTACCTTCTAAGTCCTAGCCACAGATGTCCCACAGAGTACCTTCTAAGTCCTAGTCACAGATGTCCCACAGAGTACCTTCTAAGTCCTAGCCACAGATGTCCCACAGAGTACCTTCTAAGTCCAGGCCAAAGATGTCCCACAGAGTACCTTCTAAGTCCTAGCCACAGATGTCCCACAGAGTGCCTTCTAAGTCCTAGCCACAGATGTCCCAAAGTACCTTCTAAGTCCTATCCACATATGCCCCACAGATTACCTTCTAAGTCCTAGGCACAGATGTACAACAAAGTACAAACTAAGTCTAAGCAACAGATGTTCCACATAGTGCCTGCTAAGTAGTAGCTACAGATGTCCCACAGAGTGCCTTCTAAGTCTTAGCTACAGATGTCCCACAGAGCACCTTCTAAGTCTTAGCTACAGATGTCCCACAGAGTACCTTCTAAGTCCTAGTCACAGATGTCCCACAGAGTATCTTCTAAGTCCTAGCCACAGATGTCCCACAGAGTACCTTCTAAGTCCTAGCTACAGATGTCCCACAGAGTACCTTCTAAGTCCTAGCCACAGATGTCCCACAGATGACCTTCTAAGTCCTACTCACAGATGTCCCACAGAGCACCTGCTAAGTCCTAACCACAGATGTCCCACAGATGACCTTCTAAGTCCTAACCACAGATGTCCCACAGATGACCTTCTAAGTCCTAGCCACAATTGTTCCACAGAGTACCTTCTAAGTCCTAGCCATACATGTCCCACAGAACACCTTGTAAGTCTTAGCTACAGATGTCATACAGTTGACCTTCAAAGTCCTAGCCAAAAGTTTCCCAGAGTACTTTCTTGGTCCTTGTCACAGATGTTGGGGGAAACATGGCAGCCTAGAAAGCTTCATTAAGTACCCATCTGCCGTAACTGATGCTGGGTACCCTGTAATTTTGTTGCAGGGGAGCCAATCGTGTGGTGAGAGGGGGCGGCCCCCTTCCTGTATAGTAGTACTGTAGTTAAACAGTCTGGATCAGAGTTACCTGAAGGCAGGTATCAGCTGTGACTAACATCTTCTGAGCATACTCCACTCTGGTTCACCATTACTAATGTAGACAATCTAGGAGGACATCTACCTCCGCCCTGAGTTATGGAGCCAACGTGACTTTGTATGCCCTGTATGAGCCGTGGCGGCTGTCTCAGTAGCCCACTTGCTTGTATGATGGAGAAATCTTTCCAGGGAGCTTTTCAGTCTCTCCAACCAGAGTCAGGTTCATCAGAATAAGGTATGCACAAAGTGACATCACAACATCCTAACAAAAGTCAGGCTTGGTGAATTTTATTATCGGACAGGGGTGACTCGGGCCCACCAATAGAATTTCCTACTGGAGGTCCACCAGTGGAGATGATTCTTGTGGTCCACCGGTGGAGTTGATTCTTGGGGTTCACCAGTGGAGCTAATTTTTGGGGTCCACCAGTGGAGCTGATTTTTGGAGTCCACCAGTGGAGGTGATTCTTGGGGCCCACCGGTGGAATTGATTCTTGGGACCCACCAGCGTAGCTAATTCTTTGGCCCACCAGTGGAGTTGATTCTTGTGGCTCACTAGTGGAGTTGATTCTTGGGGCCACCAGTGGGGATGATTCTTGGGCCCACCAGTGGAGTTGATTCTTGGGGCCCACCAGTGGAGTTGATTCTTGGGACCCACCAGTGGAGTTGATTCTTGGGGGCCACCAGTGGAGTTGATTCTTGGGGCTCACTAGTGGGGATGATTCTTGGGGCCACCAGTGGAGATGCTTCTTGGGGCCACCAGTGGAGGTGATTCTTGGGGCACACCAGTGGAGTTCATTCTTGGGGCCCACCAGTGGAGTTCATTCTTGGGGCCCACCAGTGGAGATGATTCTTGGGTCCACCAGTGGAGTTGATTCTTGGAGCCACCAGTGGAGGTGATTCTTGGGGCCACCAGTGGATTTGATGCTTGGGGCTCACTAGTTGGGAAGATTCTTGGGGCCACCAGTGGAGTTGATTCTTGGGAGCCACCAGCGGAGATGATTCTTGGGGTCCACCAGCGGAGATGATTCTTGGGGCCCACCAGTAGTGTTGTTTTTTGGGGCCCATCAGTGGAGATGATTCTTGAGGCCAACCAGTGGAGTTGATTCTTGGTTCCCACCAGTGAAGTTGATTCTTGCGGCCCACCAGTGGAATTGATTCTTGGTGCCCACCAGTGGAAATGATTCTTGAACCCACCAGTGGAATTGATTCTCGGGGCCACCAGTGGAGTTGATTGTTGGGGCCAACAGTGGAGTTGATTCTTGGGACCCACCAGCGTAGCTAATTCTTTGGCCCACCAGTATAGTTGATTCTTGGGAGCTACCAGTGGAGTTGGTTCTTGGGGCTCACTAGTGGGGATGATTCTTGGGGCCCACCTGTGGAGTTGATTCTTGCGGCCCACCAGTGGAATTGGTTCTTGGGGCCACCCGTGGAGTTGATTGTTGGGGCCAACAGTGGAGTTGATTCTTGGGACCCACCAGCGTAGCTAATTCTTTGGCCCACCAGTGTAGTTGATTCTTGGGAGCCACCAGTGCAGTTGATTCTTGGGGCCCACCAGTGGAGTTGATTCTTGGGAGCCACCAGTGGAGTTGATTCTTGGGGCCCACCAGTGGAGTTGATTCTTGGGAGCCACCAGTGGAGTTGATTCTTGGGGCTCACTAGTGGGGATAATTCTTGGGGCCACCAGTGGAGATGATTCTTGGGGCCACCAGTGGAGGTGATTCTTGGAGCCACCAGTGGAGATGATTCTTGGGGCCACCAGTGGAGATGATTCTTGGGGCCACCAGTGGAGTTGATTCTTGGGGCCACCAGTGGAGTTGATTCTTGGGCCCACCAGTGGAGTTGATTCTTGGGGCCACCAGTTGAGTTGATTCTTGGGAGCCACCAGTGGAGATGATTCATGGGGCCCACCAGTGGAGTTGATTCTTGGGGTCCACCAGCGGAGATGATTCTTGGGACCCACCAGTGGAGTTGATTCTTGGTTCCCACCAGTGAAGTTGATTCTTGCGGCCTACCAGTGGAGTTGATTCTTGCGGCCAACCAGTGGAGTTGATTCTTGCGGCCTACCAGTGGAGTTGATTCTTGGGGCCCACCAGTGGAGTTGATTCTTGGGGCCCACCAGTGGAGTTGATTCTTGCGGGCTACCAGTGGAGTTGATTCTTAGGACCCACCAGTGGAGTTGATTCTTGGGGCCCACCAGTGGAGTTGATTCTTGCAGCCTACCAGTGGAGTTGATTCTTTAGGCCCACCAGTGGAGTTGATTCTTGCGGCCTACCAGTGGAATTGATTCTTGGGTCCCATCTTAAAGCTACTGTACATGACTCCTGCATTCTGTCTTTTTCTTTCTACCTCTTTCTCTGCATGTCTCTTTTTTTTACTCCCCATTAGACATGGGTGAACTTTAGAGAAGCTCTAGTTATCTGAATGTCCAGTCCACCCCCGGCTCGTGCTGTATTGGACTTGTTTGTCTATGGTATCCCTTTCCTGCCACTCAACATACATGTATTTCATGGTGATGGAGTGGGCATAGGAGCGACCTCTGCATCTGGAAGGATTTGACAGTAGGAGGAGGCCCTCATCTCCCCCCATTACAAGATGCCAATGGTGTCCATGACATAAGGGCCTTCAGTCTGTCTTGAATGGAAATCTATAAGGCCCTGACTGAGATAAGTCCTAAAAGTTATAAAATGTAACAATACACTGATGACCAAAATTGCTTACATAAACTGAGGACCCCTATTATTTCCATACACCGAGGACCCCAATTGTTTCCATACACTGAGGACCCTAATTGTTTCCATACACAGAGGACCCCACTTGTTTCCATACAATGAGGACACTAATTGTTTCCATACACGGAGGACCGGAATTGTTTCCATACACAGAGGAACCCACTTGTTTCCATACACTGAGGACCCCAATTGTTTCCATACACTGAGGACCCCAATTGTTTCCATACACTGAGGACCCCAATTGTTTCCATACACTGAGGACCCCAATTGTTTCCATACACTGAGGACCCCAATTGTTTCCATACACTGAGGACCCCAATTGTTTCCATACACTGAGAACCCCAATTGTTTCCATACACTGGAGACCCCAATTGTTTCCATACACAGAGGACCCCACTTGCCTCCATACACTGAGGACTCCAATTGTTTCCATACACTGAGGCCCCCCAATTTTTTTTCCATACAGAGGCCCCACTTGCCTCCATCACTGAGGACCCCAAATTTGTTTCCTACCTGAGGACCCCTATTGTTTCCATACACTGAGAACCCCAAATTGTTTCCATACACTAGGCCCCCCCAATTTTTTCCCATACATGAAGGCCCCCAATTGTTTCCTACATGAGAACCCCAATTGTTTCCCATAATGAGGACCCCAATTTTTTATACATGAGGACCCCAATTGTTTCATAACTGAGAACCCCAATTTTTTTCCTACACTGAGGCCCCCAATTTTTCCATAATGAGGACCAAATTTTTTCCATCACTGAGGACCCCCAATTTTTTCCCCATACACGGGACCCCCCAATTGTTTCCATACATGAGGCCCCCCAATTGTTTCCCTCACTGTAATAGGGTGTTATTACGTATACAATTTGTCTTTTGGATGTGAAAATAGAAAATAAAATATATATATCTTATTGTTCTTTAAGATTTTTATATTGAGTGTATCCGTATAATTGCTGTTTTTTGCTGTATGGTCTTTTCTGCCACAGGTTGCCCTTGGGGTGCCCCCCGGCTTCACTGTCAGAATTTTCAAACTGTAAAATTACACCCATAATGATAGAAGGCACAATTACATAATGCCACAGCTATTTAATCCCCATGTATGGTGTCAGTTAATCTGATATATTACAAATGCACAGCTTTTCTCATATCGTCCCCATGTAGGGGATCATTTAATTGTGAATTTAAAAAAACCCCTTTGGGGGAATAAGAGATGCCATTTTTGGGGGCATTTTGCGTGAAAAGGGGGAACAGCTTGCTAGTATAAAAATCAACCTCCCCAGTGAGAGTGGGGCCCCGGGGGGGCCCGGCCCGTGGGCCTAGCGCCTTGAGTGTATCGGACGGAAGGGTTGTACTTTGAAGGGCAACGGGGGGCCCCCCCATTTTATTTTGTGCAAGAACAGGCTTTGGTAACATCTGAACTGCCAGAAAAGTATTTTATTCTATTTTCCTTTTTCATGTAATAAACCTTTAATTTTTTTTTACAATCTCCCTAATTGTAATTCTTTCTTGCACCCCAAAAACCAATCACCCAATTACAATTGGGTGGAGGGTGGGATTTTCGCTACAAGAATTATTAAAATTATTTTAGGGGGAATAGAAATGTAAAATCTTAGCTGAGATTTTTAAGTTTTGGGGTAGATGACAAAAACGAGTCCAGTGCCCTGGTGGGTGTACTTAGGCATATAGTGATCCCAACTGATGATTGCGTCCCATTGGACGGACAGACCCAGTCGGTGGGTGGGCCTCTTTACGATCTTTAGCGGCTAAAGATTCGCAGCATGGGATGACTCCCTGGGGGGCCCGATATAGATACCGACAAGATTGAAGACATGACAGGTGGTAATATTTTAAAGGACAGGAGAAAGCACAAGCCACTTTTGTAACACTGAACTAGCGGGGTGTCAAGTAGAAACAGTTTGGGAAAAATTTAATTGTCAGCATTGTAAACGAAATAGGAAAATATTTTTTTTTTAAACGACGTTTTGTGTTCCTTAGGTATTACCGCATTCTGATAAATTAGAAAATTTAAGAGCAAACAGTTTTAAACTTTTGGTTCAGTAGGTTTTGAAATTATTCATACTGTAATGGTACCTTTTTAAAGGGGGTTCAGAAAAAAATTGACTCACTGACAAAAAAGTGAATTTTTAAATTTTTAAAGTTTTTTCCCCCCGTTAATACTCCTTTGAATTGCAGCTGTTGATAGCAAGAAGGGTGGATGTGTCCAAAAAGTGTTTTTTTTCCCTTGAATATCTGGGGGGGGGAAAATTAACTAACCTTCTGTTTATTTTGTAGGAGCAAAAAAATTTTCTGGTGACATGTTTTAAAACATTTGTTAGCGCAAAAATCTGGTGCAAATAAAAATAATACAGAAGTTTGTGGCGGGGAATTTTTAATTTGTGTAGTCAAATGTAGATTTTGGTTGTGAGGTTGTGAAGGATTGTATATTCGGGGACTACGGGGGTGCGGGACATGGTGCATTCTTTTTCCGGGGCCCTGTAAAAGGGGTTTCCCCTGATGTGTGGTGATTTTTTTCATGCTTTTTTGTAATGGCTATTGCCCCCTATCAACTGGGGGGTGGTAGTTGTTGTTTTGTGGGGGGCTGTGACGGTCAATTACCCCCCCCCCCCCCCTCCTCTGATGGTGCATTCTTTAAAATCTTTCTGACAAATTAAAAATATGTTGTCAGCTGTGTTGGAAGGTTGTTTAAAAAAAGGGGGAAAATATTTTTTTGGTGTAAGTGTCATGTCCGGGCCCGTGTCTAAACTGTTTCATCCAGAGATCTCATCTTTTTTAAAAAATTTTGCCTTGTGGGGAAACGTTTACACCCCTACAAAAATCAGCCCTGTATCTTGAAAAATCTCAAAAGATAAATAAAGTTGGTCATATCAAAGAGGGAATGTAAACTGATAATCTTGCTGTGTAATAACCAACAGCTTGAATTTAAGATAAAATAATTACTTACAGATTAAAATGGAGAGCCGTCCGAAGCATGTGTGCTTGCTCACTGAGAAGCACATGGTGATTGACCTGTTTGACCTCTGGAATGCTAATTATAAGTGCATGAGAAGTTGAGTGTTTTTCCCCCGTAATGTATTTAAATTTTTTTTGTATGTTAAATTTGTTTCTCTATAAGGGGAAAAAGGCCTCAGTCTTCAGAAGTGAAAATCTATAAATATATTCTAGGGTTAATATTGAATAAAAAAGTATATACATACCTTTGAATTACTCAAAGACCGAATTTTTGATTGTGGAACAGGAAAATGTTGACGGGGGCAAGTGTGTGAAGGAAAAGGGATGTTGAAAGCTCTCTGGAAAAATTTAAGGGTTAAACAATCAGGTGAAGTAGGAATTTATGATATAGAAAAACAAAAGCGTTTTTTCTGGGGAGGAAATGTTTCTTTATCTGGTTTTTTTAAAAAAATTGATATTTTTGCTTTTTCCCTATGCAGAAAAAAAAAAGGTAACATTTTTGGGTTTTAAATTAACATGGGGAAATCAAATGGTTAAAAGCATTCAACGGGTATATTTATACACCTTTTATCAATTGAAATTATACATTTTCCAACATTCATCACATTGATTATTAAAAAAAGAAAACATTAAATTAAAAGGGGTGGTAAAAAAAGTCGAAAACTTTTGGTTTCAATCATAAGTTTAATTTTATTTGTTAAGCATAAATTTACATAGCAACTTGACAATAAAATCTGATTTTACTCAGCACGTTAAAACGAAGGAGAGAGCAATTGTGCTGGCAGTTCTTTTCAAGTAATTCTGTTTAAGGAGAAGAAATTGCTTGATAAAATTCCCCAAAAAGAAAAAGTTTTTGTTGATACCCCGAGGAAAAAAAGATTTACTTGTCAAATTAATGCATCAGTAAAAAGTAGAACATTAAAAAAATATATATTTTTTTAAATTTTACAAATGTTATTTTCAAATTTTTATATTTTTTTAATTTTTTTTTGTATTTCAGACTAAAAAAGTCAATAAAATTTTTGCATTAAAACAAAAAAGAAATCAAAGGTTATTATAACAAATGGTAAGGAACAAAACAAAAGGGTTTTACACTTACAGACTGATGTGTCATGGGTTCCCGGTGGTTAATTGGAAAAGTGGTATCATTTTATCATTGGGAAAGAATAAAAATATTTTCACATATTGCGTTTGGATGAATGTGAAGAGATAATTTCACAAAGGGTTTTTCAAATACAAATGGTTTTGCACAAAAACACAATTGTCAAAAAAAGGCCAATAAAGGTTATTATTTTAAAAACTTAGGAGTTACAAAGGGA
Source organism: Phyllomedusa bahiana (assembly GCA_025379985.1). Classification (NCBI taxonomy): domain Eukaryota; kingdom Metazoa; phylum Chordata; class Amphibia; order Anura; family Hylidae; genus Phyllomedusa; species Phyllomedusa bahiana. The sequence continues at coordinate 45,127 of JAODAL010027217.1, forward strand.
AATAAAGTCATTCTCATAAAAAAGATTTTGGTTTTTATACTGAAGGTTTTTATTTTTTAAAAAAATATTAAATAAGTTTCATAAATTTTTACATGATTAAAGATTGGGTCACACAAATAAGAAAAATCTCAAAAGAAATATTAAAGGGTTTTGAATAATTAGATATTGGTTTTTTAAGGTTTTAAAATAAAAAAATAAAGTATGGTAAAAAAGGTTTGAAATCTATAGTTTGCATGATATGGTTTTTAACATTTTTGAGGGGTTTTGCACCGAGCAGAAGAAGGTTTTTTGTTTATAAAAACTGAATGATTTTTAAAAGATTAATAAACCCACAAAAAGAAAATTATCTTGCTAGGTCAGAAAACCCAAAGGCCAAAGTGGGCAAGTTATTTAAAAAGGATTGACATTGGATTTACAAATCAAGTGTGATATTTTTACCATGTGACATTCTTATTAAAGGGGTGGGAATATCTACAGCAAAGGGGCCTGCCTTCTACTCTTATGTGACGAGACCACCCCCACGGTGAGGGTTCAAGAGTCAAGTCTTTTTTGGATTTTATTATTTGAGATTTTTAAATGAGCCCGAAGAACTGGAGGAGTTGCAAAAAAGCCAAGCGACACCCCCTGATGGTGTCTGCAACACCCCCCTTTGATGGAGGGCTGCAAAAGCATTTCAAGCGACCTCCTGTGGATGTCTGCAAAAGCAAGCGACGCCCCTATGGTGTCTGCAAAAGATGACAAGAGCAAAGGGGTCCTGATTTCGGTTCTATGTGCCGCACTGCCCAGCAAAAAAGGGGGTCTAAAAATTTTTTATTATCGTCATGTCTGCCCCCCTGTTCATACAAAAAAAGATGGGGACAGGCTTTTTTAAAAAGGGGGGGGACAATAACTCTTGGGGCTGTTTTTTGGCGCACCGGGGAAATCGTGGGCACAATAAACCCCCCGTTTCCCCCGCCCAGAGACCCCCGCAATTTTGGGTCTGAGAAATTTTCAAGAGAGGAATTTTGGGTGTGTTTACGGGGATGTCCAAACCCACACAAAAAAGTGATTTTTCCTTTGTGTTAGCCCACCAAGGCCGAGGGGGTTTTTCTGTAATGACCAACTGAATATAGAGTGATGCTAATATTTTGGTAAACAATATAATCTACGGCTAATAAAAAAAGATATAATCTTCTAGTCAATCTATAAGACAAGGGGAATTAATAGGGTGTATATTACGGTTTTAAAAATGTGTGTCTTATAGGATGTGAATAGAAATAAATTTTTTATCTTTTTGTCTCATTAAGAAAACAGTATTTTGAGTGTATCCGTATAATTGTGTATTTGTGTTGTGAAGGCAGCTGTCATGCTACCCGAACAGTAGGGTCATTTCGCTCAAGTGTTTTTATCTTGGTGCCCCGGCTTACTGCTAGAAGTTCAAAACTGATAATTTTACACCCCCCTGTAATGATCAGAAGCTGACACTATTTTCAAAAAATCACAGATTCCATTTCTGCCCCCATGTATGGTGTCAGTTAATTTTGATACTATTACAAATGCAAGCTTTTCTCATATTTTCCCATGTATGGGATGTTAATTGTGAAGCTGACTTAAAACCCCTTAGGAAAAGGATGCCTGTTTTTGGGCATTTTGCGTGTAAGGAGACAGCCGCTAGTATAAAAAGTAGAGCTGCCAGTGAGAGCGAAACCTCCGCTGGGCCGGACATGGGGCCCGCAGCCTTTATGGTCCTCGGACGGAAAGGGTTTTTTTTTTCGAAGGTCAACAAGGGGCCCCATTTCACGGTGCAAGAACTAGGATTGGTAACATCTGTAACTGCCAGAAGTTTTTATTCTATTTTCCTTATTCTATGTAATAAACCCTTTTATTTTTTATACAAAACTGCCTAATTGTAATTATTTCTGCAACGCCAAATCAATCACCCAATTCAAACCGAGGACCCCCAAATTTTTTTTCCTAACCCCAGGGGCCCCAATTCTTCCATACACTGAGGCCCCACTTGTTTCCTCACTGAGACCCCCCAATTTTTTCCCTTCACTGAAACCCCCAATTGTTTATACACTAGGACCCCATTGTTTTCCCTTTCCTGAGGACCCCCCCGTTTCCCTAACGAGTACCCCAATACCCCATACACTGAGACCCCCCAAAAATTTTCCCTACCCCGAAGACCCCCAATTTTTTATACACCGAGGGCCCCCCCTTGTTTCCAACACTGGGAACCCCACTTTTTTTCCATACAGAGGACCCCAAATTTTTTCCATACACGAGGACCCCACTTGTTTCCTAACTGAAGACCCCCCAAATTTTTTCCATACACTGAGGGCCCAGTTGCGCCACACATTGAAGCTTACCCGGGCTGAGTAGAGAAAGTGACCCAAAACACGGACCCCCCAAACTGGAACTCATCCCGACCTGTGGGAGATATAGGAAATTTAATGAAGCCCCCCCTGTTCATCTCCTTATAACCCCCCCTGGCTCCCAGGTTTTCACTTATCATTATAAGTGGGGGAAAAAAAAATATTAACCCCGACATTAACCCTTTCACAGCCAATGACAGGAATAAGGGGGGGCTTAGGGCTCTATAAAGTCAAGAACCTGAACCAAGAAATGAGAAAGATCAGAGACTGGGAAATGGGGGAAAAGTGGAGAAAAGTCCCTTCATCCCCTCTATCTCTTCCTGGGGATCCACTGACAGTAACAGTCTATGGAAATACTTGCAACATTAAACATAGAAGAACCTCAGGAACAGTAGAAAGGAAAAGGGGGGGGGGATTAAAAAAAAATCAAAATATGTTTGTCGTATTTCGCCGTTTTTAACGAAAATCTAAGAAGTATAAAAAGTACATAGTAAAGTAATCGGTCACAGCAGGAACATACAGTAGACAGGAAGGACGTGATTAGGAATCTGTGTTTGGGAGCTACCACAGGTCTGGAAGCCTAAACCCCAAATTCTATAAATTCTTCGTTGTTTTCCTTATCTCACCGTTGCCTCTGCTTGGTGTCAGTGGATTTTCACCAAAATGTTCAATAAAAATCTTAGTCATCTTTTAAAATCTTAGTCAGTCCTGTCTAAACCCTTTGGAGTCCTGCTCTGGGTGAAGTTTCAATTTTATCTAGTTTGGCAATGCCTGTGAGCAAACAGCATGGACTACAGGCTGATACATTGTTGCAAACTAGCAGAGAGATCTGTGTAGACGCTGGTACAGACGCTTTTACAGTGTTTCACATTGTACATTGGAAGTATTCCCTGACGTATTCCTCCAAGGGATGGCACTGAGGGATAGTGGAGCAGATTGTGCTATTCTACAGGAAATGTATGTGAACCCCCAACATACAACGCCCAAACCAAGGCCACAATCACACTTGTTTGGTCTCTGTTGAGTAATGGAGATTTATGAAATTATTTACCATATTTACAGAGAGCTTTACAGGTTGTGATAGCTTCTATGAAAAGAGCTTTGCTCACAGAGCACTGTCTAGTCTGGGTACAGCTAGAAACACAACACAATTGTTTGCACTCCCCAGCTGAGAACAGGACTAGCTATGTACAATATGTTAGTCTGAAATCCTGACTGTATAAAACATAGAGCATTGACCACACTGGATACAACTGTCTTGAAACACAACACAAGAGAGCAGGACTGGCTACGTACAATGTATCAGTCTGGAGTCCAGGCTGTTTAGCTCACAGAGCATTGTCTACACTGGATACAATTGTATCTACAGCTGAGAGCAGGACTAGCTATGTACAATGTATCAGTCTGAATTCCTGGATGTTGAGCTCACAGAGCATTGTCTACACTGGATACAATTGTATCTACAGCTGAGAGCAGGACTAGCTATGTACAATGTATCAGTCTGGAGTCCAGGCTGTTTAGCTCACAGAGCATTGTCTACACTGGATACAATTGTATCTACAGCTGAGAGCAGGACTAGCTATGTACAATGTATCAGTCTGGAGTCCAGGCTCTTTGGTTCACAGAGCATTGTCTGGACTGGATACAATTGTATCTACAGCTGAGGCAGGACTAGCTATGTACAATGTATCAGGCTGTTTAGCTCACAGAGCATTTTCTACACTGGATACAATTGGATCTACAGCTGAGAGCAGGACCAGCTATGTACAATGTATCAGTCTGGAGTCCAGAGTGTTTAGCTCACAGAGCATTGTCTACACTGAATGCAATTGTATCCACAGCTGAGATCAGGACTAGCTATGTACAATGTATCAGTCTGGAGTCCAGGCTTTTTAGCTCACAGAGCATTGTTCATATTGGATACAACTGTATCTACAGCTGAGAGCAGGACTAGCTATGTACAATATGTTAGTCTGAAGTCCTGACTGTTTAAAACACAGAGCATTGTCTACACATAATAAATTTGTACTACAGCTGTAGAGTTAGGACTAGCATTATGGTACAATGTAATACAGTCTGGAGTCCAGGGTGTTTAGCTAAGGCTATGTTCACACGGCTTATTTTGAGCGCATTTCCCCGCATATTTTGCATCGTATTGTGCTTAATACGCAGGGAAATGGGCCCTATAATTACGGTAATCCATAGCTCTCATATGGATTACACCTTGTCCCCCTGTGCGTACAATACGATTGTACTGTACACGCGTGGAGATACGTGACATGTCATTTATTTGCGGCGCTTACGCGCTGCCGCCCCCCGCCCCTCATTGCTCACCACAGATTTAAACGTACTCGAAATATGCATAAAATGACCAGGGTCACATCGATCATGGCCACATTTGTAAGAGCCCTTTCTATACGGCCACTGGGAATTCCTAAAGCCCTTTGTAACAAACCAGCTAAGTGAAAGGATTGACCCTAAAGTAGAACATTTCCTACAAAGAAAACGGATATTTAATTTATAATGACATTATTTGCATTGCCTTGTGCCAACAATAAAGGAAGGTGATCTTACATAATAGATATAGGACAACATGTCTGATAACTGGCGTCGCTGCAGCAGATTTTAGGCGCATTTAAAGGGTGCCTGAAAGTCCTATCCTCTCAAAAATCTGCTGTCGGTATCTTGCATCAATTAATGTGAGCGAAACGGGGTGCATAACGTATCATTACCAGTGTATGTAATGTGCCTCAATAGGCGCATTGCATTATGGAGGCACAAAGCATATGCAATGTGTCATGCCCGGCCTATAATATGCCCAGTTTTGGTGTACAACAGTTTATTTATACCAAAAATGTTTTTGCCGCAAAATAGACCAAAAAAAGGCACTTGCGTATTGGGACATGTCGCCCAATGTTCTCATATTGGTGACTGTATATGGTTGAAAAATCAACTAAATCTTCCATTTTTTGTGCTTTGGTTTGTTTGACAACAGATCTTCAGGGGGATGAGAGAAACTCTCTCATCCTATGGCATACCTCATTTTCATATTTTTTATATTGAACTTCTGAGGAGAAGTTACACTTAACTAGTTCCCCTAAAGGAATACCTTTCACCACATCATGTGGGTGATGAGAAGTGGCCTCCAAAATGAAGTTTCTCACAGTCTCCTTCCTATACGGTGAACCCCCCTAATGGAATTATCATCAGAAAGTGACATCCAAGAACTTAACTGAGGTTTCATGATATTCAAAAGTAAACTTCAAATTCATGTCATTGGTGTTAATATAGTTACTGAAATCCAAGGCCACTGATCTGTGTCCCTCCCACACCAGGAGTTGGTCGTCAATATAGCGACCGTACCAGCTGATGTTGGAGAGGAAAGGACATTGTTCTCCTTCCAGGCTGACATAAAAATGTTGGCCAGGGAAGGAGAGAATCTAGTGCCCATCGACGTCCCGCAGCATTGTAGAAAAAAAAATCCATCAAAAGAAAAAGAATTGTGCTTTAACAAAAAATGTATTGCTAAAATCATGAAATCATTAACAGCCTCAGAGTATGGGCTAAAGCAATGTAAATGGGAGCCTAACAAGATCAAAGCTTGCTGATGTGATATGGAATAGAAAATTCTTATTACATCACAGTTAACTCATGATTAAGGAGAACTCCATGGTGCCTGTGACATAATCTCAACTAAACTTTTAGTATCTTTAATGTAACCTGAAATTTGAACAACTAGAGGCTGTAACAATGAATCAACCCCATGCCCCCAAATGTTCACTGAGGGACCTGATACCTGCAACAATAGGTCACAACAGTGGGGGAAAAACATTCTTGCGAACCTTCACGAGTGCATGAAAAATATGGGTAATGGGATAGTCTACAAACATGGCTCCCAGTTCTCAGCCCAGGGCAGGACTTACTATATACAATGCATCAGTCTGGAGTCCAGGCTGTTACACTCACAGAGCATTGTCTACACTGGATACAACTGTATCTACAGCTGATAGCAGGACTAGCTATGTACAATGTATCAGTCTGGAGTGCAGGCTGTTACACTCACAGAGCATTGTCTACACTGGATACATTGTACCTACAGCTGAGAGCAGGACTAGCTATGTACAATGTATCAGTCTGGAGTCCAGGCTGTTTCGCTCCCAGCGCATTGTCTAGACTGGATACAATTGTATCTACAGCACAGAGCAGGACTAGCTATGTACAATGTATCAGTCTGGAGTCCAGGCTGTTTAGCTCACAGAGCATTATCTTGACTGGATACAATTGTATCTACAGCTGAGAGCAGGACTAGCTATGTACAATGTATCAGTCTGGAGTCCAGGGTGTTTAGCTCACAGAGCATTGTCCATACTCAGTCTGGAATTTAGGCTGCTTAACACATTGTCTCAACTATGTACAACTGTCTAGAAACAAAACATAATTTTTGGCACCTCCCAGATGAGAACAGGACTAGCTATGTACAATAGCCGGAAAGCATTCTCCTAAAAGGCTAAGAGAGAGTAGAACAAACAAACCCTCTCTAAACTGCTGTCTGCAATCACACCCTCTGGGAGGTAGAGTCTAAGGCTACCTCTTGCTGTTTACCAGAACCCACTGCAAGGCAGGATGGATTTAGCTTCAAGAGACCCAGGTTGCTTCACCAGAGAGATGTAGGAAAACAAACGCCAATGGCCGTAAAGACAGGACAAACAAGCTAGGACAGGGGTGAACAGGGCCCAACATGGAACTAGAGTAGTCAAATAAGCTGTGGGTCAAAAGCCAGAAGAGGACCAAATTATAAAGAGCAGAAGAATAACCGAGAAAAAAAGCAGAAGTCCAAAACCAAAAACCACAAGAAAAGCAAAGGGTTAGGACACAGGAAGAATCACAGGCAAGGATTATACTGGAAGACTGGTTTATATACCTCACCCCAGCCATTGACTGGATTCAAGTGAGAACTAAGATTGATTCTGCTCCTTCTCAGGCTGAGACTGGGCAACAGGCATGAAAGGGATTGACAGGAAGTCTTAAAGGGTTTGAGCACTTCTAACAAAGATGTTTAGCTCACAGAGCATTGTCTGGAATGGATACAATTGTATCTAAAGTTGAGAGCAGAACTTGCTGTGAACAATGTATCAATCTGGAGTCTAGACTGTTTAACTCACAGAGCATTGCCTATTCTGGATACAATTGTATAGACTGTACAGCTAAAAGCAGGGCTAGCTATGATAAATGTATCAGTCTGTAGTCCAGGCTGTTTAGCTCACAGAGCATTGCCTACCCTGGATACAATTGTATCTACAGCTGAGAGCAGGACTAGCTATGTACAATGTATCAGTCTGGAGTCCAGGCTGTTGACTCAAAGAGAATTGTCCATTATGGATACAACTGTATCTACAGCTGAGAGTAGAACTAGTTATGTACAATGTATCAATGAGGAGTCCAGGCTTCCTAGCTCACAGAGCATTGTCTAAACTGGATGCAGTAGTCTCCACTTCTCAGCTGAGGGCAGGACTAGCCTTGTACTGATTTGCTGGCATAAAAGGAACCCACAACACACTAACTTGAAACACAAAATCTATTAGAAAGTTGCAAAACTTTTTATTTATTCAGCATTCATATCCCCTTAGAGGGGTCTCCCATTGCAGATATTTACAGTATATCCACAGGCTATGCCATGAATGTCTGATAGATGTGGCTTCTATCTATTGTGAGAACAAGGTTTACCTGCCCTCTGTGCTGACCCCTATTCTCTAGATACCTGTGGGTCACAGAGGGGGGACTGATATCTATTACATGTGGGGATAACCTTAAAGTCCAGATAGTTTCCATATTACGGGACTCAGGTCCATTGAGGTTTCCGGTTTTGTAGCTGTTTTATGTCCTAAACAATCACTGGATCCTGTATTCCCAAAAATGTCCCCTTAGGGTCTTGCTAGGTCTATGTCCCCCATAGGGAGTAGAGCGCCCCCCTGAGCAGTGAGGAGATGAGGAGACGTCTCTTACCTCTATACCTGCAGTCCTCCGATGCTCGCAGCCTCTGTGATGGGTATAAATACTCTGCCGCTTCTTTTCTCCTTCATTCTTAATATTTAACACAATCAGATTAATTATTACTCTGTAATTGATTATTGCATCGTTTCTCTCGATTTCCCACAAACCTTCCGTGACTGCTTTATCTGGTATCTGCCAGGCTCATCTTTATACTGGACTGAACAGAGGACGTGTAAATCTCTGGGCTATGGAAATATGAAAAATAAAGACCACTGTCGCTCTAATAACTCGTTCCATACAAGAGCAATTTGGCTAAAATTGCGGCAACATTTGGGTTTGGGACGTCCTGACCCCCAAATCCTGTTGGAGTCTATGGGGTATGAATTCTGCAGGTGCTTTCTAGAGTCCAGAAAACACCTGCAGCAGCCAGATGCCTTCAAATTACATAGGAACACCAAGAGATATCTGAGAAACATCTGGGGAACTCTAACTCCAACCATAACTGAGTCCAACCCTAACTCCAACCCTAACCCTGAGTCTAACCCTAACTCTAACTCCAACCCTAACCCTAACTCCAACCCTAACCCTAACTCCAACCCTAACCCTAGCTCCAACCCTAACCCTGAGTCCAACCCTAACTCTAACTCCAACCCTAACCCTTAGTCCAACCCTAACTCCAACCCTAACCCTAACTCCAACCCTAATCCTGAATCCAACTCTAACTCTAACTCCAACTCTTACTCTAACTTCAACCCTAACCCTGAGTCCAACCCTAACTCCAACCATAACCCTGAGTCCAACCCTTTAACCCTGGTCAAACCCTAACCCCAAACCCCTTTAAACCCCTTAATTCCAACCCTAACCTAATCCAACTCTTACTCTAACTTCAACCCTAACCCTGAGTCCAACCCTAACTCCAACCCTTACCCTTAATCCAACCCTAACTCTAACTCCAACTCTTACTCTAACTTCAACCCTAACCCTGAGTCCAACCCTAACTCCAAGCCTTACCCTTAATCCAACCCTAACTCTAACTCCAACTCTTACTCTAACTTCGACCCTAACCCTGAGTCCAACCCTAACTCTCACTCCAACTCTAACTCCAACCCTAACCCTGAGTCCAACCCTAACCCTAGCTCCAACCCTAAACCTGAGTCCAACCCTTACCCTAACTCCAACCCTAACCCTTAATCCAACCCTAACGCTAACTCCAACTCTTACTCTAACTTCAACCGTAACCCTGAGTCCAACCCTAACCCTGAGTCCAACCCTAACTCCGAAACCTTACCTTAACTCCAACCCTAACCCTTAATCCAACCCTAATTCTAACTCCAACTCTTACTCTAACTTCAATCCTAACCCTGAATCCAACCCTAACCGTAACTCCAACCCTAACCCTGAGTCCAACCCTAGCTCTCACTCCAGCCCTATCCCTGAGTCCAACCCTAATTCTGAATCCAACACTAAGGGCGACATGTATGAATTCGATTTTTTTTACTTGGCGCCGACACTCCAGATTTTTGGGGGCATTACATAGAGCTTAGTGCGCCAAACATCTCTCAAAGTTCGTCTCATTACACTCTATGCCCATACAAAGTTTGGCGCATTAAGCCAAGGGTAATGCGCCAAACTTTGTATGGGCATAGAGTGAATGCCCCCGATCTTTGAGAGATGGATGAAGGGCTTTGAAGTGAATTATTACATTCATATTCAGTGTATAATGTGCCTGAATGTATGAAAGTGGTTTTTTTTGCAATTAAAAATGGAGTCTAAATTTCAATGCACCTCCATTTGTGTTTGGCGCGTAACGAAACTTTGGCGATGCATGCGCCCAAAATGTATAAAAAGGGGG